>JANCMC010022637.1:12295-81450 GCA_024363005.1 Charaxes varanes
CACACCTTCTTATTAATTCTTCAAAAGCCGAATTTGTTCGTGTCTTTTTATTGCCCTTTGTAGACACGGTGGATAAGGAGCTAGGGCGGAACAGTTTTAGGTGCCCATACAAATAGATTTTATTTTTAGCAACTATGAGATTATATGTAATTGAATCTGTTCTTACAATGTTAGAAAACACACTGAAAAGATTAAAAAATAATCATATAATCAGCAAACGACTTTTCAACTCACGTGATGAAATCCGGTTCTCTCGACTAGTTTCGAACCTGCCTTTCCTATTATTAATTAATATTCTTTGTACATACAAGGATTACAATTTAATTCATGTTACCATATTAACATTCGTGACTATAATGTTTACCTTAACATTTTTTATAGAAACCAATTTCCATTAAATGTAGGTATACAAAAGATATAAATGTTGTACAATAGATGTCTAGAGTGGCATCGGTGGAATAAGTCATGTGATGCTAATGTCGAGGGAACCTTGCACGTGCGGATGGAGCCGGATCAATCTCTGAGGTACAGTCCACGAGAAAATCGCTTGAAACATTTGTATTTCTTAAAATTTGTATGTTGCATGCCTGACTCATATTTTTATAAAATTAGTCAAACCTATATCACATATTCAATCGAAATAATGTATTTATGTGTACTCTGCGTCTTTGTCCGCGTGGACCTCCCTTGTCACTTAGGTATTTAAAAACTAATTTACGACGCATTCTCAAACCTACCAAATATACACAATTTTTTTTATGATAATTTGTAAAGCCGTTGCGGAGGAGCTTGGCAATAAACAGTATGACACAAGAACTTTATACATTAGAGATAATATATGTGTTTTAAAATGTATTTTTATGTATTTAAATGTTCAAAAGAGAATACTTACTTCCACCTACTATAATATACCACTTGAAATTTATTTATAAAATATATTTTATTGTGGTAAAATAAAGTTTATCTCATAACAGAACGCGTTGAACTCTTTCTTATGTATCAGACAAGCGTTGATATCTTTGATATCGAGTAATTAAGTATTTGCATAATTATACTTTTGCGTGTGTGTTTAATAATTAAAATGTAAAATGTAAAATTTAACTTATTTAGTTTTATTTTACTTTTAAAAAACCAATAAAACAAATAATGTAAATCATAATGATTTTTCTTTGTATAAATTTGAAGGTTTGAATTGTTTTGAACGAAACCCTAATAATTTAGCTAAAAGCAAAATAAAATGAGCTATCTACCGGTGAAAGTCTGGTCCAAATCAGTACAGTTGTTTCAAAGACCCGGAACAAACAGACAAACAAACAGCCTATTTTTTAACTTGTGCTTTTGCTATAGGTATCATATACATATATAGTCATATGCAATAATTTAAAATAAAATAATTTCGAAGTCACAAACAGACTCTTCAATTTTATTTATATGTATAGACATGAATCTATAGGTCTGGGAGAGTCCAGTCTATAGAAATCATTAGCGAAAATTAACCACGAACACTCAGGGGTAAAATCTGTTGTTAAAATACATACTATCTTACTAATACGATAAACTCGAAAGCTGGTACACATGGATGTATGGATGTATGTTCGACGCTCTTTGACGAAAAATCTACTGAATGAATTTAAACAAAACTCTACAATAATACATTGTTTGTATATTTTTGTCCTTGAAGACTACATAGTACTGTAAAATTTTGAGCAGCTACACAAAGTCCCCAACCACACTACATGATCATTCAAATGAAGCTTTATCTTCCTCCGGTATAACTCTACCATAAATTATAAAGATATTATGTGAATTTTCCAAGATATAACGATAAATGTCAATTATGTAGGAGAAAATTCTGCCATCCGCGAACAATTCTGGCGTGCGCTGCAAAATAGAATTACACGTATATAGTGTATGAGGTAAATGTTCATCTCAAATAATTCTACAAATAAGCCTGCGACAAAATATATCTACCTTTCATGTTAAAGCCAAAATAGTGAACCTTAATGGAACAGGACAATGCTATAGGATAATAGAATGTAGTAAGTAGTAAGTCACCCAACGTTCGGGCAGGACAGTGTCTGCCCGGTCCGCTAGTATGATATAACTTATCTTATAATTTCACAGCTTGTAATAGTTGAGTGCAACTGTACCGGCCCGCATCGCTCGACGCTAACAAAAAACATTTAAGTGGTAGATTACGCACAAACAGTCATTAGGATTGGGCATCCTTTGTCTGTCTGTGTGTTCTTGATTGCGGCTAGTTGATAAATTACTACTTTGTGTCAGTTTTTAGGCAAACCCTTAAAATGTTGAGTAGATTGTGATTATTTTCAAGTAATTTCAGAAGGCAGAGTGCTAGAAATAAAGGCCTTTGCCCACCAGTGGACTGTAGTTTACAATTTTCGTAAATTTGTTGGCTGACTATATCTATAGTAATGTATAAAGTTGAAGAGTTTGTTTGTATATTTACTTGAACGCGCTTATCTCATGAACTACTGGTCCGATTTAGAAAAATTTTACAATGAGGAATGCTATAAGCTACATATCATTATGCTTAATATTTTCATCCAATTTTACGCGAACAAAGTCGCGGGCACGGCGCAGGTGTGATAATGCTCGTCAAAGAGGCTTCCACGCTGGAGTATCGCTTCATAATTGGATTGATGTGAGCTCATGCGCAAAAAAGACTCGTGATACATAAAAATCAATTATATAACATACAAGTAAACAATTATCTATATATAGAAACTATCACATCAATCAGGTGTTTTTTATAATATCGCATGTTTAATAATAAACTGACCTAACTCAAATATCTGATAATTGGGAAATCCCAGAAAAACGTTTTTGTCATTTACGAGTTATTCCGATTATAATTTAATAAAAGCGGAATTCGAGTAAGAAATTATTTATTTTAATTATAGTTAATGAAGTGATTCATGATATTGAAATAATATTTTTTGGAACGTATTGGAACCTAAGTTGCTTACAAAAATTACGGCTAATGCGATTTCGTAGAAATCGTCACGTAACAAAATGCCGTATGCTGTGCGAGTGTGTGCGTGTGTGCACACGAGCAGTTTCTCATCTATGTGACTACCGACCCCCATGGACGTCTACACCACCATAGGGCTCACAGATGCGATTTTAAGAAAGACTAAAAAAAGCATATTTTAATGTATTCAAACATTTTAAATATAGTGACGCATGTTCAGAAGTCAAAGGAATTAAATAGCATTTCAGTTTTGAGTTATCAGGTTTCATTTTTATAAACATTTATTACCTAGCAATTTTGGTCGTAGAGTAACATATAATAATAGATAGTAATAATTACAACATGAGTAAAGTAAAAACTAAAAAGTAACTAAAGAAGTCAATAATTTACTCAAACATCTGTGAAAGATACTCTACTAACTAAAATTTATAATATATCAAAGAGTAAGTTTAAATAATTCTATATATCTAAAATATCTATTTTTTTAAGTAAAACTAGGATACTCAAATGTGGTCGAAAATTAAAGCACCTTCCCTACCCATAAAGATAAAGTAAAGTTAACAATATGTTTTGTTGTCACAATTATCTAATTTCATACAATTATTGGAGTATCGGCACAAATCGAATATAGCAAAAATAAAGTATTTTAAATTGTTTAAAATGTAATTCGTACCTTTGGGCATTCCCGTAATCCACCATAATTAAAAAATGCTGAAAACTATAACTATGCTTTAATCCACACTGGCGAGTATGCCTATTTTTTTACACTGTACGCAAAACCCACAAACAAGAAAAAAAGTCAAATTGATAAAAAATTTAGTACAAATTTCATGGACGTAAGAATATAATTTTTCATTGAATTGGCGCAGCATTTTTATAAACATCCTCGACCTTCGTGTATGGTTGCCCTTAATCGGATTTAAGCCCGTCTTGATTGACTTCTTAAGATTTATTCAATGTTATTAAGATGCTCCTAATTTCTTTTTGAACTCGTCTTCGTTTCGATAAACTTTATAGTAGTCTAGCTGAGTCCGCAACTTCGTGTAGATCAATCTGTTCGACATGTAAATGTGACATTATTATACAAAAAAAAAACAATACAAAACTTACTGTAGAGTTGTAGACTAACCGTTGTAGTGTTCGAAACTACCACCAAAGCAATGATTATCGGTTGGTGGTCAGTCAGAAACAAAGCATCATCAGTAGAAGACTCTATAGTAGTAGATTGTTGTACAAAGACCAAAGTGAGTTATTAACGCATGAGCATTATGTTGGTGCCTGAGCAAATGGGAGGGCACTAAATTAATATGAGTGCATTAATTACTCACCTAAGGTGCGTAATCTACTTTTTTTTTCAACAACATCACTGTCGACTTCCATTTTTCTAACTTTTCCTGCTAAATATGAAGCATCAAAGTATAAACTAAAGAGTGTGTGGCGTTTGTTTTTTTTTCGGTTTTATTAAGTTGATTTTTTACTTTCAGACTGTGTTTTTTTGATCCAAACATACATATATAAATCTCTGCAACCTCACGATTAATATGACATTAGTCGGGTCCCACTTTTTTACGCGTCTTCCAAAACACGGAAGAGGTCTGATGTCAAATATAGATTTTTCATAATGGGTCGCCTAAGTATCACCCGGTCGCAGCGAGAGCTACTTTACCTAGCAATCGACTCAAATGCCGACCACTGCTTCTTTTATGTTCTATTATCAAAAATATTAATATATCATCGGAAAGTATATACAATTACTAAATAAAAAAATTAGAATCTTTGTGAACGCAGAACAACGAAAGAATGCTCTACGTCTGTTTAAACTAAAAGAATTTGATAGACTATAGGTAGAACGAGCATTCGCTCGTCTGATGTAAATTGATCCTTGCAAGAATGCTCCTCCTATGTTCGCACTGAAGTTTTGTGTACCATTGGCGTTTTCATAGAATCGTGATATAGTGAGTTGTTCTCTGAAATGGAGGCAGACGTTGATGTCAGACGTTTTATTAATATTACTTTTTATTATAATTTATTAACATTTTAAAAAGATATTGGCATTCGCACACCTTTCCTTTACGTGAACTACAATTGTGCACAAACTTCATATTCTTCCGTCCACGCAATTTTTGTAAAATGGTACCTAAAGCATTTACTTTACGTATTAATGTATAAGTTATATAATAAATGTGTAAGTTAGTTTATTAGTTTTCACAGTTTGTTGAATTTCGGTATAGAGATAGAATAGACCTTGAAGAAGGATATAGGCTACTTTCGTCGAAAATGAAATTTGAACGGGCTGAAATATGGGTTAAAAACGAGCATGAATGTCGAAGAAAACAACGCGAAAGTAGTTCGCAGGATGAAGCTATTATTATTAATATTTTTATACGCAGTATAGTAGTGGTTAAAAGGAGAACTTTCGCAAAAGTACTGTCTTCAAAACTTTAATTATATGATTCAAGGCTATATAAAAGCTAGGTCGTGGAATTGAGTCGCTCCAGCTTTGTACTCCGTAGTTAACATGCAAATGTAATGAACACATTTTGTAAGAACTAATTTAAAAACAGTTAGCTAACGAGTTTGTTTTTTTCTGATTTGTCTGATTTTTCCGAATCTGTGATAGCTTTTAAAATATTTGACGATTCAAAAGACTATGTAAAAGTCTACTTGAATAAAGCATTATTTGATTTGATTTTCGTTCATGCACTGCATCATATGTATATTTTGCTCGGGTCTTTAGTTCAATTTAAAAGTTTGTTTTTCGTCATACATATGTGTATAAGATGCCAAACAGTGCGTTAGTGTAATAAAGCTTTTCTTCCCTTAAAAGATATCTCCTATATTATGGCTTGACATTGTTACACAAATACCACTATGCAATATATATTAGGAAGAAATACAATGTTTCCTTATTTAATAGGAGTATTGCATATCATGAACAAGATCAATAGAATTTGGTTAGTTGGCAAATTCAAGTCGAAACATATCAATTAAATAAATAAATATATAGTATTTCATATGATGTGTGACTTGACATGCCTCGGCGTGGTTCAAGGACATACTGAGGCAAAAATATTGGTATTTTATTTTGATCATACTCTAACTAGCTGTTTCCCCCGACTTCCTTTGCGCAAAATTGCAACAGCTTTTTGGCCTCTTTAATCTGTCCCTATTGAAGAATCCTTTCTTAGTGTATGTCTACTAAGTATAAACCTCATTGCCAAATTTATGATTGTATGTCGCGCGGTTTCAAAGATTATCTCACTCAATTAAAGAACATCCGGATGCTTGACTTGACAGAGCTTTCAAAATTACATAAATCAAGTTGAGTTTGTTTAATATTTTAAAAATATAAATCAATTACATCAAAGACGTCAATCGCGTGACTACAAACAGCAATCTGAGCGCGTGACGTCACTGTATGTCAAACAAATTGTCGTAAATTCAACTTATAACTAATTATTTTTTAAGTTTCCTATTTTCCAGTAAATAATAAAAACTAAATTCATCTAAGACTTTTATTTACTAATGTTACATTAGGGATATTACTTATAGTCAGAGGAAATATAATAATCCCAAAAAAGGTTATTTAGAAATCCACACATTACTGATCATTTAGTGAAAAATAAATAATAAAATATTAATTTCAAATAAATGGTGCATCCTTTTGCATGTCTTCCTAACGCTGTGTCAAAGGGTATTTTAATTGTTAAAACTTTTGATTATACTTTTGAATAATTATATTTTTTGAACTGAGCTTTCGCTCTCTATTTTGCACACCTAACTATTTCTATGAACTGAAGTTTACACAGTTCACTGTCAAATGTAGTACATTATTTTGGAAAATCATTTGAAATCTATTTCTTCTCAACCTCACTTATCTTTATAAAGAATATATTTTATAGCCGGCGATAGTCATGTGTGTGTCGCGGGTTTTTTTCTAGAAGTATTTAAGATAAACATTTCCTTCATACACAATATCCAAGTAACTATAACGATTTATGCAGCGCACGCCAGAATAGCTCGAAGATGGCAGAATTATCTCCTACTTACTTAACATTTTTCGTTATAATTTGGACAATTCACACAATATCTTTTTAATTTGTAGCCTTTATGTTATTCTCACGTATAAACTACATTATTGTACAGTTTTATTAAAATCTATTCAGTTGTTTTTCCGTGAAAGAGCGTCAAACATAAATCCATACATCCATCCATCGGTACAAACTGTCGCGTTTATAATATTAGTATATATCTTCTTTTCATTATACTAATCATGATCCTTTTTTTTTAATGTTACAAGGGGGCAAACGAGCAGGCACCGAAGTGCCTACCGGCGCCCATGGACATCTGCACTAAAAAGTATTTCTAATATTTTTACTAAAAAAGAAGAAAAAAGGATGACTTCAGGTGGCAATCGGTCATCTTAACTCACCCCACAACCACCTCCTCTGCAATCTAAGCGGACCCTGGTACTAGACCGGGATAACGCTAGGAAGAAGATTAATATTAATATAAAGTCTGTTATCACTTTACAATGCGTTAACAATTACAAGAAAATCCATTTAAGCTTCAGTTTAAAGAATCCCAATAAGTTCCTTAAGCATATTCGCGCATAAAGGGTTCCGTACCAACAAGTGAAACTTTATCTTGTTATTATAAGATTTATACTTTTCATATTTAATTTGACAGTCTCCGCAATTTTTTTCGGATGTAACTACAAATTTATGATTTTCGGGATTTTTCCTATACTTCGTCATCGATTTTTCCCTTTAGGTACGGAACCCTAAAAATAATTGGTACTTATATACGATGTGTTCCACACCTACTGATGTGTTGAAATCGGTGCTACGTAAAAAATAATACTTCTACTGGTAAATCGAATACAATTTCACTGCAGTTCTTAACAAAGCGTTGTACTATTTACACATCACGAGTGGTTCAGTATTTAGAAGGCGCCGTCTTGTTTTTTTAATTGTAGAAGATGTTCCTAAAGACAAAGAGATGGAAATTATTTAACGGGTAACTTTGATGGTATCATTATTTATTTATCCCATGTTTTAACGCTTCTTTAAAATCAACATAAATACGTAAATGTTGCCAGTTTAAGCATAATATTTTTACCTTCAGTTTGGGAAATATATTACTAGTTTGTTCAATGTAAGTTTGTCTTCAACGTAAATACGGATTCGATTTCTTTTCGAAACTATGCATTATTATACCTTTCTGTTGATGCCAGCTTGAACTTACATTTTCATTTGTAATTTATAAGTTTATACTGTTGTACACTGTGATTCAAGGATTAATTTCTAATACAGGTGCTTAAATAAAACTTTCATACGGTAGTGAATTAGTAGCAATGTATCAAGGTATTCATTCGGATCTTTTGTCTTAGTTTTCATTGTGTTGAAATGACGGTCGCATGTATAGAGCTCTGACGTCCTAGCAAAGTAATGGATTATGAAATATTACACGCCTCGTAGAACATTATATCTGTATATAAAAATGAATCGCAAAATATGCAGCAACGTCTGGACCAATTTTACCAATTCTTTTTTTTAAATGTTCGTTGAAGTCCAAGAATGGTCTAATGGCGAAAAAAGTTCCAATAATTGCCGGTAAAACCCTAAAATCAGTCCTTTTCTCTTTCCCATACAAACGTTTTCTCACTAAAATGTAGAGTCAATTTGAACTTCATAGCTATTCAATAAAGTTCATATTAAATTTTCAGCACTCAGTGTTGTCTAAGCAATGTAGGTGTGTTCCTAACGTCAAAGAGTCAATTTACACTTTATTACCGCTGCACAAAGCAGAAACGATACTTAGTTATTCGTTCCTGCTGCCTGCTCGTTTGCCCTTTGTAACATAAAAAAGAAAAAATATCTTATGTAAGAAAAAGGTACTGGTACCCGGATGCGCCAGCTCAATTCGGCTGCAGGCCAAAAGGACTGCAAGCGTGGCGCTTCCTTTAATTGACAACTAGTCATTAACAACTCGAGCGCTGATTAAATGCCTCCTTTAGCTATTTGAGGCAGGAAATACTAGGAAAAAAGGCCTCAGGAAAATTGACGGAACCAGAAAAGAGACAGAAATGTATTAAAAAGTACAATAGCAGTTAAAGTAGCTTTGCAATGATTTAGTGGGAAAATATTTATATCTAGATCTAAGTTATTTCCTTAGGATTCAAATCAAATCAAAAATAATTTATTTGGCACAAGAAAAAAACAAAACATTAACAGAACAAGAAACAGACCCTAATTCTAAAACTACTTAAAAATAAAAGATAAATACGTAATGAGATAGGGTCGTTTGGCCCGTTACGCTTGGTTCGTTGACTTAAAAAACAAGTCACTTTTTAGATTAAAACGTGCTTAAAAACCGGTTTTTTTTTTTAATGTTTACGACATTCTGTAAAATACCTGATAATAGATAAGCGGTTCAGTTATGCTTTATGTCGGTCATTGTAACACTTATTCTATGGAAAAAACGGTAAAAATCTTTTCCTTAAATCAATTTCATCTCAAATGAGAAAGGACATATTTTCTGTTTATATACATAACCCTTTAAAAATCCTATTTCTTTTAGAGTCAAATATTAGAATTATAATATATATAAAGTCCATAGAATTTACCTACTGGTTGCAATTTTTATAACAGACGCACTCTTTTATTCATAGATTTTGTACAAAGTATATCCGTGGAAATTATATAATTTTCGCTAGTTACATGAACTCGTTTGACTTACACAAGTTTGTAAATTAATCTAATTACGAAGTTGCATGTTTAATAACAGAACTTACCATTTAGTAGTTAAAGCCGATATACACGACAACTAATGAGAATGGTGCTGGTAGAAGATAAGTAGGCCTGCCTGTTGGACGAACGATCTGATGACCTAGCACGAACATTCTTGCTAGCTTTACTTACTTTTATGACCGAAATTCGTTTCGAACGTAAAAGTAAGTAAAACTAGCGAGAAAATCGTCGAGAAAAACGACAGTTTAAGGTTCGTATTTCCATTTCACACGGCTTAGATGGCCGTAACGTTCAGGATTCGATACGTGCGCGTTCTGATTTCATTCCTGCAGGCAATATTTAGCAATTAAGTTATGTAAAACGGTAGCATTATTGTTTTATTTGCCGTTCGATTTCGAGCGTAAAAGTAACTAAAACTATCGAGAATATTCTTGGCAGGCCTTCTGGTTAGGGCCGCAAATAGCCGCTGGAAAACAGCGGCCTGAGATAGATCTTTGTGGAAATCCATTAAGAAGGTGCAAAGGACCCCTCGTGAACTTAGCTGCAAGTCATAAGAAAATAGTTAAATCTTTTACTCCTCTTACTTAGCCTCATTACATGGTTATAACTAAAATTAAGGAAATAGACAAAAATAACTACACGGCCCAAAAAGGTGAAAGGGTTGCAACCTCGGCATTAAATGCCGCCGTAATAAAAAATAAGCACAAGGCACTGATTTTCAGGTGCTAAGTCAAAAATTATCATTATACTATTAAAAATTATTAAAAAGATACTTCATCTAAGAGATTGAAAGTGCTTAACAAAATATCAATATGAATAGACATATTTTTGCTTTGATCTATTTTTAGTTGTTGTGTATTCGTATTGGATTTTTTAAATCCAAAATGACGCATGAAAACAGGCAAAGTTGTAGTCTGAGCGTAAAGCTTGCCATTACTATATTTGAATAATATAAAGTTATTTCTATATTTGGTCCATTGATTTATGATTTTTTGGACACCATGGCCAAAAATATATTCTCGATGTGATTTAAAATATTTAAAATTTTACTATTCAGTAAAATGTATCCTAATTATTCTATTAACGGCACAAAATTTCGTATAAAAATATTTGTTGAATAACTTCAAAAGTTTTTGTCCGATTTCGCTAAAATTATTTTCCTAATAAGTCCTTAGCATGTTCTTTCAAAGTGGAAAATTTCGTGTCCTAATATCTAATAGTCTAGAAATCCTAGATCACCTAGCGCGCGGACAGACGGACGGACGGACGGTTTCTTTTAGGACTACGGAACTCTAATAATATTCGCGAAAATTCACCTTTAGTGCGTTTATTGATACTTTAAAACTTAGTAAAAATATAATTTAATTGCAGGATACAAGTTTTAGTAATACCAAAAACCAAGAAAACTTTATTAGGAGTATTTCGCTTAAAAATAATTTGTCCTCAAATTGTAGCATTTTTTTCTTTCTTTATTCAATTGTTAATTTGAGTGAACAATAAAAACAATCATCTGGTCTCAGTAATAATAATTTTACATTTTCTGTCACTAGAAGAACTCCCTAATAGCCGCTACAAACGTTTCGATAAATCGTTGCGAAAAAACTGTACAATTTATACTGCGTAGTTTATTGATATGTATGTATGGAAAATTGTTGTCGATTAACTGCACAGTTTTTTCGCAACGATTTAACTGTAAATTTTTTCGCAACGATTTATCGATACCTGTGTAGTCGACATTATTGATTTCGCATTATATTACAATATCAATTCTTTCTCTTACCACCAAGAAGGCTTCAGTGGTCAATCCTAAATAATTGTCAGAAATTACCAACATATTCCTTCAGATTCCCTAAGACGAACCAAATAACTTAATAATATTAAAAAAAAAAAAATTAATAAAGAAAATTAAATTGATATTATGACCTCAAAAAATCAGCCAGTATATGCTCGGACCACTTAGCAAGATTTTCGAGATATTAAACATTTGATGGCTAAAATTTCGACTTATGAGTATATTTTTCGTTGTTGAGTGTAAAAAATTAACTAAAATTTTAAGGTAAGTATATATTTCTAGTATATACATTTGGAGGGTTAATGGGAATCGGTATTTTTTGTCGATTTATCGAGAACTTCGACTTAACGAGGTTCTAGTTACCGAGATTTCACTGTATATTTAAATGTGTTACCTAAGACGCCTGAGTTTCTGTGAAAGATTACTTCCGGCAGTTTCATTTTCAGTTCAAGCTTGCTAGCTTTTTAGCTAAAATGATAAAAAGCTAAAATGCTTTTAGCTTAATAAAATACTAAATTAAGTGTTGATTAAAAAAAAAAAACAATATAAACATGAGTCAAGACGTGAAAATTATTGATAAACAGCGATTGGCGAAAGTGCTTTTAAAGTGTCCAGCAAAACGATTAAATATTTAAAAATGGCCTGCTTGTCTGCCCCCTTGTAACATAAAAAAAAAAATTAAGTTGAGGGCGGACTTTGCGGGTGCAATGTTTCCAAGGTATCTATTGAATTCACTGTTATTTTTACCTCGGCGGTCAACGGTTATGGGCATGAACTCGCCGATTCCGAGAATTAGTAAGACACATAATAGGCTTAAGGTTGTACACGTATTTAGTAACTCTTTGGAAAATTTCCGGAAAACTGTTTTGACTGAATTAAATAACGAAAACAAATATGTACATTACTACCTGTTTAGTTGTAATATTTACTTTCTTTTTTAAAACTCCTTAAGTATTCTCCAGTAATTATTTTAGAAAGGAAAAAAAAGATACATACTTAAAATGTGTCTGTTTTTTTATCATTTAGCTTTATTTATTTATATATATATAGTATGTCCATGGGCGTCGGTAGTCACTGAGGTGAACCACTTGCCGGGTTTCCCCCCTTCTTATATAAAAAAAATGGTGGATGAAGTCTCTGGTTATAAGTAATCTACAGAACTTTCCTATAGGGAAGAAAAACTTTACTGCTTAAAAACAAAATCAACAATATAGGTTATATTAATCGCATAATAAATAATAAATACATATATACAGGACTATATGACACACGGACGTTTGTTCCTAAGGTAGATAACTTAATGCCTGTGTTATAGGTAACAGCGGCCTGTTATACACAAATATTTTTTTTTTAGAAATATATAATTACATACATATGGATAATACACCCAGACTCGAGATGGGAATCGAACCCACGACCCCCGGAACAGAAGGCAGGGTCACTGCCCACTGCGCCAACGGGCCAGTCGACACTAATAGACACGAAAAGAAAAATAAATCTCTTCAAAGCTTAATTTCTTAGTCGGTTACTATGTAATAACGTCCTAGGTCAGCAATATATTATCATAAAGATATTGAGTATGCACATTCATTCGTATAACAAGTTATGTTTGAATGGAACATCAGTATACAACGCGATTCCATAGTAAAGTGGGGCAACTTGATGAGTCGTCAACTAGTTTCATTCATTCATAACAAAACGAGCTTGATCATAGAGACAACCGAGGCAGAGCTTTTTGTGTTATTCTCGTATGACTTGCATTCTATTATAACAGTAAATCTAACATTCCACTGCCAGGCTTCAGCTAATATTAAACTTATCGCTTCATCCTTCAAAAGCTAACTTTCCTTTTCAGGTCTTTAGTATTTTAAGGAGTTAACGCCTAAAATCATGGACTGCTGCGATGTAATCTATATCTGTACCTTATACTAATATATAAAGCTGAAGAGTTTGTCTGTTTACTTGAACGCACTAATCTCAGGAACAACTGGTCCGGTATGAAAAATTATTTCAGTGTTAGATTTTTTTTTATGTGCGAAAGGTTAGCGCTTGACTGTAATCACATCTGGCGAGAAGGAATGATGCAGTCTGGGATGTAGCGCGCTAACCAAGAATATGCCTATTCACTCTTTCTTTGAAGGTATTGAGATTATGTTTGTCAGGAAACACTGACGCAGGAATAGCATTCAAAACCTTGGAGGAAGTCGGGTATCTGAAGAACCAGTGTTAGAATGGGTTACCCATCAATGACTCGGTGGCGGTAAGTACTGCTTAACCTAGCGATCGAATCGATTGCCGGCTACTAATTAAGCTACGACTTCATCAAATTCTCCATCTGTATGCATTAGGCCTTAAACATGGATGCAATCAATGTAGTAAGCATCCATGTTTTTGCACTCAATGCTCTGTCAGTTTTTCCAGGAATAAAAATACTGGTGGAAGCGAGAAAAAACTGCGCAGTAAAAAGCCAGCGCGTAATACTTGTTGGTTCCATGTTGAACATGGTTTTACTTAATGAAAGAGAGAATATTCTTAACTTTTTTTAATTTGCCTCTCATGAACAGATCTGATTGCGGTAATTGTTTTGGATTACTCATAACTGAATGTTTTTTAAAAGAAATATACTGTATCTATCTCTACCTATCTATATATTCATATATTTAGAAATCAATCGTTGTTCGCTAGTCTCGCTAAAAATCGAATACCGCTGGACGGATTTAAATTCTCTTTGTTGCGGTACATTTCCCTTATTTTAGGGAATGCTTAAAAGAAAAGAAATAAAAGAAGAGTCTAAAGATTATTAAAGAATACTAAAAATGCAGATTTGTTCCATACTTATGAATACTTCAAATAGTTGACGTTCGATTTTTTGACTGACGTGGCATGTAAAATTATTATTTCATAAAACATTCGGCCAGTGTCACGTTTTATAGAAAAGAAACGGACGAAATTACTTAATTGGCTATATTAGAAACAAGCTTAATTCTGGCAGGACAACGTGGCAACCTGTAATGTAACTTCTGTTAGGGGTAGGCTAGAAGTGGACGTGTGATCGCGCAGCGATCGCCCTGGCCACTTCACGGTTATTTCTTTTGCTTTAACACAGTGATCGCGAAGCAATCGCCTTGGTCGCTTCGCGGTCATTTTTTTTTGATAGAAATGCATGTTTATGTATGTATGCATGTAAATGTCAAATTTAACGTCGAAATGCTCCAAAATACCCTATTATATATAGCATACAATAGCATTCATAACTAGAAAAAAAAAACTCAGTCTCCTCCGACGGAATTTCACTCCTTAGAGTGCAAACAACAACTTTCAGAAGAAAAAAAAAACAAAAATATGCATTTTTAGGAGAAGTCCCGAAACTATGCAGTTTGAGGACTTATCGAAACTTTTTTGTAAATGAATTCTAATTTAGAATTCATATGATGATATTTTATTAATTCTAATTTAGAATTCGTAGTCAAGGGACGTGTTAACGCGAGTTACATCGTTGTAAAACTTAACCTGCAGAAAATCTGCAAATTAATCGAAATAAATTTAAAGTTATTAGAAAAATAAAATATAACTGAAATTTGAGAATTAATCCGAGGCAGACTGATTTGACTGAATTGTATTGGGTCTCATATTCAAACTGTATTAATTTGTTTTATTCACGACTAGCTTTTCACCTCGACTGCGACCGTGTTAAACTACAATTGTCCTAGGCTTTCTTAATCTGATCCCATGCCAAATTTCATCTTTGTACGTCCGCGGCTTCAAGATTTCGTGTAAGGTGACTCTTCGCTTCTATATAATACTGCTATGCTTCGCGACTCCACGTGGGCCTCTTTTATCACTTAGTGGTTTAAAAGTATTTTACGATCGATTTTCGGACTCACCAAATATGCACAAAAATTTACATAAGGTTCTATCAAACCGTTTCGAAGGAGTTTGGTAACAAACACTGTGAGAGAATTTTATAAATAAGAGCATTATATATGACGTTATTAAATAACGTAATAAAAATATAAATTTCTGTTTTTTAGTCGCTGTCGTATGATGCATTCGATGGCATCCTTTGCTGAGGGTGCCACCATTTCGTTTTACTGGCCTAATTATTTCATTTTTTGTTTTAGTTTGTTATATATTTAGTTTATTTTATTTTAGATTATAATCCCACAGTATTTATAGTTTTATTCTCATAAGCGAATTTTGTAATTAGGTTAAGTGAAGTGAATAAATGGTTTTATTATTATTAATATGATTTAAAGTGGTATTCTCACCTTAATGGGAGGTGCGTAGTCTACAGCCATCATGCAGTCGCTGTTAACTCCAGCTTCAGTCTTTATCATGGGGGGACCATGGTAGAGTTGCCCCATTTGGTGATGGTGCATGCCCCCCTCCCCGCGGCTATACCAAGTGGTATACATCCCACAACTCTGCTCACAACAGTCACTCATAAATACCGCATTTTATCACTGTCACTTTGAAACACTTTGACAATTATAACAACTCGTAGTGGATCTGACCAGTTGTCGGACAGATGAAAAGGAAGGTCCACCTCTTGGACAAGAGATCCGTCTTCAATCTATTCTATACAATATTAGATACAATTTTACCGGTAGGGAAATTAGTTTATACTATGATTAGCCCAGTAAGATTTGAAGTGAGCGGTCTTATAAGCATTTTGGATTGGAATAGTTTTCGGTTATAATGTTCTCAATTATATATCTAATATAATTTATCATCTATCTCGTTTTATGTATAGTTTGTATACAATAATTTTCTAGCCTTTTGGCTACCTATGTCAGCACCTTGTGAAATAAGTTTAAGGTTGCTTTAGGATTTAATCACTTAAGGTATTCGATAAATGACAAAGATAAAGTTAAATAAGAGTTGTAGAAAGAAAAAAACTTACGTAACCACGGTGAAGAGCCCAACCGAGTCCAACAGGGAACAAAATTAGAGTTGAAAATCCAATCGCCCATCCGTTGTAGAGATCGTGGGGGCTCCGAGGATGACGTCAGATGGCAATCGGTCATCTTAACTCGCCCCACAGCCACATCCTCTACAATCTAACGGGACCCTGGTATTTAACTGGGATAACGCTAAGAAGAAGATATATACCTTTCAGTGAGTAAATACACTGAATCCTCCTCATCATCAAAATCAACTTCTTGCTCTTCGAGTTTCTGTATAGCTCTATGCAATTTCTTTATGGTCTTCTCCAGTTTCCGTATTTGTCTACTTTTCTTACTGTCATATTGAGTTTCTATATATTGTGGTTCAGATACTGAAATAAAATAAACGAGTGTACTTTAGACCACACGACAGAAGTGAAACTACTTTTACTTTATATAAATAAATAAATATATACAGGACTATATGACAAACGGACGTCTGTTCCTAAGGTAGGCAACTTAATGCCTGTGTTATAGGTAACAGACGCCTGTTATACACAAATATTTTCAAACTTATATTTTGTGTATTAATTTAGTGGAATGCACTTTTCCTGTATCACAGTTTCCTTTAACTAGCGCAGCAATAAGGGTCTTAACTCAATTGCACCAAATGTAACAGTTTCTTAAAATAAATTAATAAAATAAATAAAAATAAAATATTTGGAACACACAAAATTGTACATATGCAGTATGGTCGTACTAATAATTTATTTTATTCTATAGGTTTCCAATAAAAATGAAGTATACAAGATTATGGCGCAGGGACAAGAAAGAAAACGCGTGGCCTCTACGCTGATGAATGCTCAGTCCAGGTGAGGAACTGCTTTAGAGGATTGTCTATAGTCGGGGAGGCGGCGATGCTAAATTTGTAGTTACCAAAGCATTGTCTGGAGCTATTGGATTATGTAGATTATGTCATGCTCTCAATAACGCCTGGAGCGTGGTTTAATGATGTCTGTGATGGTTTTAGCTACATTGCCTTGAGAGCACAAGTAACTTGACTGGCAAAGCGTGTAAAAACAGAGTGATACAAAGTTAGATAAGGAGAAAATTCCAAGTGTAGCGCGTAAGGGGACGAATCGGTTCGGTCTACGCAGAGAGAATACTCAGTACTCGATATACTGTTTGTCTGCCCGGTGGTCCTCCCCCTAGCATTTCCAAACTATTAGACGCTACAGAATTGAAATTTTCCATTTTGATAGAACACGCTAAAAACTCATTAGGAAAATTATTCTGAATGAAAACGGACAACAACTTTTGAAGTTATTTAACAAATACGTTTATAGCGTATCCGATACGGAACCGTTCTATATCAGTGTGTCTTGACACGCTTTGGGCCATAAAACTATAAATGTATTAGGCCGTTGTATTTCATTTTATTATGACTACTAGAGTAGTATATTTATTACGATGTTAACAATTTTTCTACCTAATCTTTGTGCATCTGTAAAAAAGCTGCCATTTATCTCAAGTGACTACCGACGCCCATGGACAACTGCAACACCAGGGGGATCGCAGATGCGTTGCCGGCCTTTGAGAAATGCGTATGCTCTTTTATTTAAGATACAAAAGCACCAATCTCTCTTCTTCCTAGCTTTATCCCGGTCTAGTAATAACACAGGTAAATCCTTAACCTGGTTAGGATGATCAGCCTGTACTCTTATATCTTCTATGTAAAACTTCTTTTACGTTTTATGTTAAAGTTATCTTAATAGTGTGTAAACATTTTTTTGAAAATAAAAGATTTTTTTGATTATAGTAATAGAGTTCACTTAAATTGCATTTGATGTGGCTGTGGAGCGAGCTAAAATTACCGAATGCCGTCTGACGTCCCCCGGAACACCCATAATCTCACGACTAATATCACTCAGTGACATTAATCTGGCCCCAATGTTTTAAACGCCTTCCGAATCACGGTGGACGTCAGATATTCCAAAAACCAGTGTTGAATAAAAGCGTAACACGATAAAGACTTGCCTTCTGTGAGCATAGTACGAACATTTTTATCCTAAATAACGTCGATTTCGAACGGTTCGCAATGTTTGTGCTAAAGCCTCAGTAAGTAAACCCTAAATCGTATGAAAGTACCAATAAATATTTTTTGCGTTTTAGTTCCTTCATGTTTTTTGAAAGCGGTTTTGTTTCTACCTAAAACTAATTTATTATTGTACCAGTTTTCTTAACGCTTTTAAAATGAGGGTTGCCCTAACAAAATGTGTATGTGTGGTCACACGATTCCACATCGCTGTATTTGTTTTGGTCGTTTCCTATAAAAAGATACAGATTTTTCGGTGGCCGTTTTTCATCTTTTTTGTTTTGTCGTTATGCCGGAGCCAGACATAGCTCAAAGAGTTTGTACATTTTGTTCCTTGAAGATTACAAAGTTTTACAAGACATTGCGCAGCTACACAAAGCCCCGGCCACATCTGGTTCGTACCTCGGATAAGTGAATCGCCGTAATTTTTACAGTTTTTAAAAATATATAGCACTAGCGGACCCCGTAATTGTCTAGCCCGAATTTTTGCTCGTCAGCGATTAGCCAATTATAACCAATGTGACACTAGCCAAATGTTTTAAGAAATAATAATTTTACATAGAACGTCGTTCTGGTTTTAAACAATTTCTGAAATAAACCGAATAAAACAAAGCAAACACAATCCAAATCGGTCCAGGTTTTTTAGGAAGACTGGAGTTTTAGCAAGACTAACGAATAACAATTGATTTCTATGTATATAGATAGATAGATAGATAGATTACAAATGTTTCACTAACAGTTAACTCGAATACATGAGAATAATTACTTGACTTCACTAGTTATTATGTTGCATGTAGTGAATTTAGTAAGGTAACTTCATATAAAGATACGGTACACGAATTACTGTGAAAATAGTGACAGATTTACTGCTCAAACGTTGTGTTGTTTTCGTAGACTCGATTGCAAACTCTAAATGCATTAAGTTCGGTAACGTCTATAGATCTTCTAGATTCTATACAAATAAATAAAATTGAAGTTTCTGTTTGTAACGCCGAAATTATTATTTTTTACTTTTTGTATATGATTTCGTATACGATACCAATAGCAGAAACGAAAGTAAAAACTTTTTGTCTGTCTGTTTGTTCCGGGTAATCTCCGAAACGGCTGAACCGGTTTGGATGGTACTTTTACCAATGGATAGCTCATTTAAATTTAATACCGTTGCTTTTAGCAAAATAATAAGGGTTCCGCACTAAAAATAAATAATTAAAAATAATTGATATTCTAATGACTTCAGTCGTTTATTCTTGAGTTATATACACATCAAGAATATTTTAATTCTAAAAAATGCCTTTGATAATTTTAAATCTTAATTTTAAAAGTACATTAGTGTATCATAATGTGAAAAAAACGCGCGTCTGATGATATTCGAAACTTTCTGTCGCATACATCAAGTGATCAGCATAGGGTATGTATCATTGTCAACCTCCTTTAAATAAGGAGGAGTTTCTCAATTCAATTCTGTATTTTTTAATAATTGTTACTGTAGAATTTTCCGACCGTGTGAACCGATTTTGATGATTGGTCTTTTATTTGTAAACTGGTGCTTCCCTTGTGGTCCTATTTCAATTTGGTCCAGTTCTGTCGATTTAAAGTTGGTTCTTTTTTTGTTAAAATTTAATAATAATAATTATATCTAAGAAAATGCACTCACATAATAAAATTTATTTAAAAAAATGTGATGTTGATGGTTCTTATGAAATGAATTGAATTGTATATTTCATTTGTTTATTCTTTATTCGTTGTCTCTATTTAATTTTGTCCGACATTTTGTATTACATCAACAATCATCATATTTGGTAAATTGCAATAACCAAATTATACTTAGTTCATTGCCACCACCACAAATTTTAAGGGACATGCACTTTTAATTCTAGATCAAGACCGTCGGCTATACGACACACTTAGATTGGTTGTGTTGGTATGGTCGATGTCTTAGGATAATTTGTACCAAAATAATAAACATTTTAACAAAAAAAACCGACTTGAAATTGTCAAAATTGGACCGAATAGAAACGGGCCCACGCGGAAAGTTCCACCTTTAAAAAAACAGTGAAATTAAGAAGTTCCAGAAGAAGAATTTTGAAATTGTTAACATTAAACAAGATGAAAACATTGAGTGATTTTAATAAAAAACTAGTCACATAACTCTTATTAGATTTGTCTTCTCTCACTTCCTGCTGATAAATTGCCTTACAGCATAGTGATTTATAAACATGATATTATAGTAGAAAAATAGTATTTGAAGGATAAAAACGGATCAGTCCTAGATGATTCTCAGATACAAATGAAAAATAAAGTTCTAATTACCTTTTATGTGTTATATCCCATTTCCCAAAATTCAATGGGTCTGACATGATGAATTAGATTTACAGCTTCAAGATCATAGTTCGCAAACGTGATTAATGTTTGATCTACAAACTGGCAAAGAATTATTATGTAAAGATCACACTTAGGTAACTTCATATGTATTTGAAAAGTGTCCCACCGTCTCTTTCTCATTACCGTTCGTAGTAAGTCACGTTGTGTGAAGTTATAGCGCGACAAGTTGGTTTATGAATGGATAGCTCATCGGCCACGGCCTCAACTCGGCTTTGTTGTTGCAAGCTTGCTGTTGCCAAATACACCTACATATTTGGTATTATTCAGGTCAAATTTTTTCCTCACCGTTTGGTTTCCTATTAAATTGATCGCCGTAGGATACTGGTTCTGTTGGACAAAGATTCAAATGAAAATCTATAGTAAAGAACGCGTAACGTTAGAAAATATACAAAAATCTAATTAACCTTGACGTAATTACCATATTTGACCACCGACGCATATTTTAACAAGGGTGTAGAGTCAGTGACGTTACGATGCCTAGAGTAAGGGCGCGTAGTGTTAGAGACGTGACTCTAAAAGAGATCTTTTTGACAGTGTGGCATGGTCTCGTCGGGGCAACATTTTACATAAGATAAAATCAAACGCACACTTATGTCAAACGATTTACGCACACATGTATACATTGTTACATAAACACATACACACACGTTCAAAACGAACTGGAGTCCAAAAAGTACCCAAACTGTATTATAGGCATTCAAGTTTTAAAGCTTTTGTACTAATAAAAGCTTTTATGTCCAACTCCGTCACATGTTTAAATATTATATGTATTAACTTAAACTACTAACTAACTTTAAGTACCATGAAACAGGTTTTAGTAGCAAATGTGGCAAAAATACTTGATAATACATCTTCCTTAACTAAAATTCAAAACACATTCATGAAATGTAAAATATTTTCACCATTATTTATATTTATTAACAGGAGGAGTCTACCTCTTTGTCTAGAAGATAGACTTGATCTAGGGAGAGATAGCAGAATCAACCTGGAGGTAGACAAGAAAAAGTTCACTAGTCTAGTAAACAACAGACAGTCTACCTTAGGTACAGAAGAGAGATTCGACCTGAAAATACACAACGAGAAAGACTACAAGAGAGTAGATAAGAGATATAGTCTTTCTGGAAGTACACAGGAGACTCTATCCCTTCCTTTTTTTTCTTTAAAAAAGTTTTCTTATTCCTAATATAGTCTTAGAAATTTGTTGACATCAAAATTGGCTTCTCAAATCAACACTTAATAATTTTTGTTAGCTCGTTAGTCTCCTCAGAATATTGTTTATCGTTCAGTGGAAAGCCCTCAGGATGCTTCATAATGGGTTATTGTCTTGGGTCTTTTGTTGGGACGGCGTTATGCGGGTACTAACGAACGCTTGCTTTATAAAGGAATATTCAAGTAACCAAATTAAAACACAGCGGATGTTTAAATATTATACTTAGTTACTTCAAAACTTCGCAAGTTTTAATTATTTAAGCAAGTGATTGTAAAATTTTAAATTTATAACAAACTTCAATATTAGTTATTCGTGCGAACCTTTGAAAATTTTATAAAGGATAGTGAGTTAAAACTCATCTTACTATAAAAATCCAGTATGATTATGTATGGTACCAGTAAGTTCCCTACTTAGTCAACCAATATTCATGAAAGCTGGAATTTTTGTGTAATTTGGTGTAACTTGAGAGGCATTTAGGCTCCATCCGTCCGTCCATCCGGCTGTCTACCTGTAAGATCCCCCCCCCCCCCGCATTTCTAAACTATTTTATTTGGCCATTTTATTTTAATGTTTTCTTTTAAATTGTTCCTATCACTCCACAAAAACGCGTGGCAGAGTCTGTTACTTATTTTATATACCTGCCTCAAAGATAATCTAAATCCTTTTCTTCTACATACTCCTTCTACGTAGGGCCATCTCGGCCTAGTACCATGGTCCGCAGAGGATGTGGATGTGGAGCGAGTTAAGATGACCAACTGAGTGACATTAACCAGTATCCACTATTTTACATGCCTTCCGAAATAGATAGAAGGTCGGATGTTAGAAAGCCAAAGTCAGAATGGATCACCTATCTATCATCCGGTAGCGATAAGAACTGCTTAACCTAGAGTTCAACTCAAATGCCGACTACTGATTGAGGTCCGACTTCCTTTTCTCATGCCTACGTTTTTTGAATAAAAATGTTCGTTATCATGGACTCTTACGCGCAATTATGAGTATATTATATAAGAAAAAACAATAGAAAGATTAGTCAATAGTAAAAAAATTATACACGAATGCGTCTCATCTAAAATCATGTTATACATTCAATATATTGAAAAAAATAATAGTGTATTTAAACAATGGAAAAGCTAATAAATTGACATAACATTATTCGTCGATATTAATTGTTTAATGACACCATATTATTCACCCATTTATTTTGAATTAATGACCCGGCACCCGCACGGTGAATCCATGGAATGCTAAAAAATTCGTCTCACTCTCTTTTCTTTTCCAAACCTTGAACCATCCCTGGCTACGTCCCTGTATAAAGGCGTGATAGCAGGTTTAGAAGAATAACTATAAATGAATAAACTAGCGTGCGACTAATAAATAATTTTTATTCGTAACTCGAAACGCTATCACAGTGGTTTATTTTTTTAAAATTTTGAGCTGAATGTTCTGCGTTCTTCCTTAATTCCGTAACTGTTAACTTAAATGCAAAAATCGTGGCCTTAGAAATGAAAATATATTAGAAATGAAAATTATTACAAACTATGAATTGTAATTTGCAGAGGTATGGATGAGTGCTTTGCGTTTTCTCTTCATTCATTTAAATTCGTTTATTTCATTTCACAATAAACACAAAGAGTAGTGAATTACAATTCTTCGCGTCGTTAAGCCCAAACGACTTGCAATTTATCATCATTTCAGTATTTTCATAGTAAAAAGTTGTCTAATTCCGATCTTATATTAAGTATTATCTCAGACAAACAAAAAAGTTCTAAAAGCGCTATTTGCTTGCAGATGGAAAACACAATTACAAAACTTTGAAATTCCAGACAAACTGTCTATTTTGGGCTCTTTTTATCCACAGAAACACCCCTCCTTACCTCCAAACTCCATATTACTGTCATCCCCCCTATAACACGGTAGATTTATTCCGCGTTGTAGGAAAACGCACTGTAGGATTATTCTCGCATAACGCGACTGTACGACCCCGTAAGCAAATAATATAATATTATATGTACATATGATATAGTATAGAACAATTTGTTATACGAGGGATCACAGTACAAATTTTCATACTTTCAACAAATTTACTTTCAACAAATTTTTCATAGGTAAGTAGAAAATAACAATGTATAATTGATGAGATGTTACAGACTATACAGGAATATTGTTGTTATGGATGGACCAGGGGGTATATTTAATTATTTAAATAGAAGGTCTGGTCTGTGGAAGGCATAGATTATAGTGTGCAGTTTTGTTCCAAAAGTCTGAGTTCTTCCATCCGCACCACCCTTTACTCACGACCGTGGTGAGGTCATCTGCCCCGGTGTAGTGCGGATCCAGAATTAGGTACCTGGTTTCGTTGGTGACAGAGTTATACTCCACACCCAGTATTGTATGTGCTAGCACACCACCACCTGGAAAAAAATATTTATTTCAAAAACAATAATAAATAAATATAAACAGGACTATACGACACATGGACGTCTGTTCCTTTGGTAGACAACTTAATGCCTGTGTTATAGGTAACAGCCGCCTGTTATACACAAATATTTTTTTTTAGAAATATATAAACCTCCTACTAAGCTTAAATTAAAAGCTTGTATTAGGAGTGGGTGCGACAATACCCCAATATCAGCCAATAACTTTATCTGAGAAACTTAATTGAACCCGTGTATGTATGTCTTTATATAAAACTTACTTATACCGAGAGGTAAATGGAATAATTCCACGCCATGTTTTCCACGTTGATGCGACGTTTCCATACATATAGATGACTAATTACTCGTTAATCCTATTTATGTTATTCCACTAACGTATATGCCGTTGGAATAATATATTATTGGAATAATATATTATGTACCTAATTATAGCCTAACAGGAAGATCTTTAAAAACTTCTTTAGAAGTATACCCTATGAGAGAAGAGGAGAGGTTTTAGTAGAAGAGAGGCCATTGCTGAGTTGATGAATAAATAAATAAAATGAAATGAAATGAAAACAATTTAATCTTTAAAAATACTACAAAACAGCTAACAAATAAATATATCACAATTTTTACCACGAGCATGCTTGCATGAAAATGCCTTCACACATATATAAAACACTGTTTTATATATCTGCACATAAATATATAATCATATATATTTATGATTATATATTTATGTGCAGATATATAAATGTGATGCAGATATATAAAACAGTACATAAATATATAATATTTTACATAAAAATACACGGTACTGACCAACTTATTAAAAAACAAATTCTCTTAAAAATGTTTTTAAATAGGGTAAAACATTGATTCGATATAGACGTTAGATTCATGTTTAACGTACTAAGATAGTGTTAACACCATATCTATATTCCTTGAACTGAAAAAGATTAATTTTTTTATGCATTGTTTAATGTAGTATTAAGACATATTTATCACTACTTTTCGTTTTTACTTATTTTGATTTAATTACTTTAATACTTTTATTTAGGAGATGTTTTGAATTGTGACTTCGCATGTCTAATCATGGCGATGTCACTAACAATTGTTAAAAAAGAAATATAAAAGTACGTAAAAATTTCTTACTTAGAAGGCGCCATTGTGTTTTTCAGTCAAAGCCGTATTAAATAATAATAACTGGTCTGATGCCGGCCTGAATGGGGATAAAAAACAACTGTGATGGCGTTTCAATAGGGCAAATACTTTTTTAGTAGAGACCAGACGCCTCGCCTGTTGACGAACGAAATTAATGGTTGCAGACATTAGATAAAGGCAGAGCAGACTGGCGACTTCCACGTCTGTATCAATTAGCAGCAAAATTGAATAAGCTGTTTTGATATCAATGGAGACAGACTCAAACAGATTGAGAAAAATAAATAGCAAATAGAAACTATGAATACTGGTGGGGCCCACATGGCGGATGCACCTCGTCTCTGTTGGATCTTTTGTGCTCAAAAGATCTTTACTTCACACGGGAAAGCTATAATTCATCTTATGATAGCAATCCAGGGATGATTTCATAGGAGTCCCCCATTCGAGATAGTACTGTTATCTGCTTTACTATCTAAAACATTAAGATGATTATAAATTAATTTGGTTTTCTTGTATAATTTATTTATCCTAAATTCTTAACTAATACGTGTTATAAATGCTAAAGAAACAAAGACACATGTGTTTATTGCTTTTAAATCATATATTTTGAATAAACGTTGACAAAAGGTGTAGAGAATGATGGTTACCAAGCGTAAATTACAAACTAACTAACAATCGCATTTGCATAATAGTATTTAGGGCCCCCCCCCTTCAGCAGTCACAGAACTCAAGTTTCATTCAAAAATTTTCATGTTCAGAGCCTCGCTGGAGATGAGATTGATATTCCTGGACGCGAGGTAAGAACTACTTCTAGGAATATAGTATTGATACTAGGTTCTTCTGCTTCTTCGTAGCGCTATCCCGATTAAGTACCAGGGTTCGCTTAGGTTGCAGAGGATATGACCGGTAACTTTAAGAACAATAACAAAATAGTCATATAATTTGGATTAAAGGCATTTGAGCGTCAGTCGAGCGGTCGATTTCCTATCTGGGAGTACGCTAGTGGTCCGCCAAAAAGCCGCGAAACGAAAGCAAGGAAGCGGATACTAACTACCTTTTCTCGAAGTACTTCGTCGGATTTTTGAAGCTTCAACTTTGGTTTGGATTACACCAGTTAAAAAAAAATGTCAAAAAATGATGCTGGTAGTAAACTTATTACACATACAAAGTTTCAATTGCATAGCCTCGATAGTTTAGATTTTATTGATATCTAAACAGTCAAAATTCCGCCACGTACTCACTGATTGATCATCAATATTATAGGTAACTTTTATCATCAATATTGAAGTCCTAGAAAACTAAAATTAAAAAAAACTAAAAATGAAATTTGTTCGTTAGTACAATAATTATTGTATAACTCAAAATTAATGAACAATGTAGCTAAAGATGTTGACGCCGTGGCGATGTACGTACGTGTGTCGGGACCTCTATGTGGGAGCTAATTAAAGTCCGTATAAAACTACATATTTATTTGCACAACCATACATTTATTAACGTACATGCTATGATGGAAGAATGGGGCAGTCTGTTGCGACATGCGACGACTCGTTATAGTGTGGCGTTTACGCCCTTACAGAATATTTATTTCTGGGGACGTTGTCCAGATATGCCTTTTTTATCCTCGCCTTTATCGAAGCTAAAATGTTAGATTTTTATGGTTGGGCTCGTCTATTACGTGGGGGCTCAAAGTGCAAACTGAGTACATGTTTTTTTTAAAGAATATTATGAATACTTTTTAGTTATGTCTAATATTCCCTTTTCCCCTCCTACTAAGCTTAAATTAGAAGGTTTTAGTACGAAAGGATCAAATATTTAAAATAATTTTAATAAAAGAATATTATTAAATGAAATTTAAAATTGATAAATATTTTATTTTCCCTTTCTCTCATATCGATTCATTAACTCTCTGTTTATAGTTCCACATATTTAATTTATAGGGGGCAGTAGTAGATACTTGAGAACATTGTAAACCTATTTCTCAAAGTCTGTCCTCATGCCCATTTAGAAAAGTTCAAACCTGATTTTGAGAGTAAATTTGTCATATTTTTTTTCCAACTGGGTGTAATATTTTAGAGAAAGTTCGCTTTTTATTTGCTATACTAAAATAAATAAATATATAGTACAATATGACACACGGACGTCTGTTCCTAAGGTAGACAACTTAATGCCTGCGTTATAGGTAACAGCCGCCAGTTATACACAAATATATATTTTTTTGTAGAAATATATACATATACATAATACACCCAGACTCGAGGCGGGAATCGAACCCGCTGAAGGCAGGGTCACTGCCTACTGCGCCAACAGACCAGTCAATATCCTTATACTCTTATACGAGGGTTATTCGGTTGAGTTTTTTTTTTTCAATATTTGGAATACTTTTTAAGTATGTTTAATATTCCTTTTTCCCCTCCTACTAAGCTTAAATTAGAAGCTTGTATTAGGAGTGGGTGCGACAATACCCCCACGGCGGTGGGGTTCGAACCGGGTACCATGCAGATTTCAGTCCGTGCCTTATACCGTTGAGCTATCGAGGCTCTAATATTTTTAAGCATTTGTGTGTTTTCCAATAAAACTATTTCTTTCCTTAGGTCAGTTTGTTTTGTTTAAATATTATTGAATACCATATCATAGCCTTCTTTGTTAAATTAATATTCTATTTTGTACCACAATTTATAAAATAAGTGAGGGAACAGAGATAAGCTAACACCGATTTAAAAAAGGGTCAGCAAACTTGTGCACTTAATTAAGAAATTCATGTGAATGGGGAACTCCAAACTAATTGAGGGGCGGTCAGAATAAAATTCGTTACGAAATACTTTCAATCGTTGTTCGTTACTCTCGCTAAAATTCAGAAACGGCTAAACCATTTTGAATTCTGTTTCTTTTCCGTTATTCTTCTTAGTTTCCGGGAAGATTTAAAAGAAATGTAAAGTAAAGAGATTTTTCTTTAATATATCAAAATATCAGAATTGGTCGCTACTACAGAATCCTTCAAACATACTTTTCACTGACGCGTTATCTTTTTAGATATGAAATAGTAATTTTTTACTATTTCATAAAACTTTACAGACAGGCGGATGAGCCGAAATTCCAGCAGAACAACGTCTGCCGGCTCCTCTAGTGCAATATAAAATAACTTGATCTCTAGATGTTCTCTCATGTGAATGCATTTATTATAGCTTTTTTAAAAATGTATTTACGATTTTTTTTTGATCTGTAATGTCAAAGACCAAGTAATACCAAATAAAATGATTATGATTAAAACTTTTGCGACATTAACTCAGCGGCGTCGGGGTTGGAGCTCATGAGGAAGGACCCCGGACGGGTTCGAAACTAGTCGGGCAATGCCGATATAACATACGCGTGAGTTTAAAAACCGTTTTTATAATTAGTAATAATATTTATATATGAAAAATCAATGTAATAACATGATGGCCAAATTGCTAGCGTAAAGTTATTTTTAATTATTCTTGTTAAACATGCCAAACATTTTATTTGGCTACTTACGTGGGTTGAATGTCAACCTGACCGATTTTAATTCAAAGAACGGATACTAGCACATGCAGTAATCTAGCCAAATTTATAGCTATCTTGAGGGTCAGCCGGTTCTAACGCTTTACCTTATCAGGGTAATACGTATTTAATCTCACGACAGCACTAGAGAAACTATAAGGTATTAACACCTAAATATAAAAAGAATTAATACGAGAATAAAAATTCTTATAAATCTATATATCTACCTCTTATCCCCCACTAACTTCACTATTACTATACTAAAACTAGCTTAGAAGAATTTGAAAGGGAGAAGAATTTCATAGCGTTCCGTGGATTTGTGATCAGAGAAATGTACCCTGCAGTGCCTGAGTTTTTTAATAATCTGTAATATCATAACACTAAACTACTGCCGCAGAAGCAACCCATAGTAAATATTTAACATTATTTTTATTTATGCGCGGAGGCTGTATTTTGGCGACAAACACCTTTAAAAATGGGCCTGATTACAAATTCTAATTTAGCGAGTTACCCTTTTTTGTATAACGTAGGCATTTCGGTTATGGAAGGAAGAATTTTGTTTTTAATTAATTTTAAGTGTGCTTTGCGAAGTGCTAATGGATGTAATAACGAATATATCCTTAATTGTATATATTAAGCCGTTTAATACGCAATAAAAACTCCTGAGAGATAATTCCACGAACATTTATAAAACTAAATGTTAGGAATGCTTTGACATGTGCCTTATTTTCTCGTCACCACTCCAGTTAAGTTTTTTCTAATGCCGGGGCCAGACATAGCTTCGTTTGAATGATGCTGATTTGATGAGCTGCGCAAAATATTTGTACAACTTTGTAGTCTTTAAGGACAAAAATGCATAAACACTTTGAGCTATGTCTGGCTTTTATTAGAAGTAGCCACGATGATAGCCAGACAGAGTCCGCGCATAAAATCTGCGCCTTACAGATTTAAGTTCAACCTTCTATCGTTGAGTTAAATAGGCTTGTTCTTGCATTTTAAGTCTGTGATGAATGTGGAAAAAGATGCAAAGGAATTCAGTATCCTTCTTTAACGTCTTAAAGGAATTCAGTTTTAGCTAGTAGGTGTTTAATACGTAATAATGACTTCTGTAAGATAATCCTAACAGCGATACTAATTAATTCTGGCAGTAGGACCAAAGTGTGCGGTTTTGCGGTAATCGGTCTGGTCAGCGTGACTGATTCCACATGTCTTGCGGCATCGTCTCTATCACTCCATGTATCCCAACCTACATCGTTAACTCGAGACGATACAGTTCTCTGTAACTGGAGCACGTTAATTGATTCAGGCCTCAATGTTCCAGGATAAGTGTACTTCATTCCAGTGGCTGTGCTGTTATACAACCCTGACAGCCTGGCTTGCCATATTAAAATAAATATTGATATTTACAGTCTTTTCAGATGTAAAGTGTGGATAGGAAAGTAACGTGAACGAGGCTTTCGCATCATTAATTAAACGACACAAAATCATACCATTGTGTGTCCAGTATCTAAGAAGCTTTTGGATTGTTATATTCTAAGTCTAGAACAGTTCTTCTTCTTCCTAGCGTTATCTCGGTCTAGTACCAGGGTCTGCTTATGTTGTAGAAGATGTGGCTGTGGGACGAGTTAAGATAACAGATTGCCATCTGACGTTATCCTCGGAACCCCCACGATTTTTACTAGCGATCGACTCAAATATCGACCGCTGATTGGGCCACGACCTCCTCAAATCAGTATGTATATAAATAAAATAAAAATGAAAAAGCCTTTATTCTACTACAGATTTGCAATAGTTTTGAATACATATTTCTCAGAGCTCATAAACAATCACTGTGGAGGTTGTCACTTCGGCATAGGCCTCCCCTAACTTCCTCCAATTCTCTCTCTCCCTGACCATGGTCATCCAATTTGGGTAGGGCCAAATTGGATGACTATGAATATAAATAGTAACAGGTAAGTAAACCATCAGTAATGATAATCTGGGAAAAGGAAAATGCAGGTATTATCTCAAGCAATTTGCATTTTGTATCCGGTCCCAGATCCAACTGTTTAACGAAAAACGAAAGCGTCTCAAGACTGATTGTGTCTCTTCACTATAAGGCCATTGACGAACACAACGATTGGTACAGATGGCAATCAGTTATCTTAACTTGCCCCACAGCTACATCCTCCACAATCTAAGCGGACCCTGGTATTTAACCGGGATAACGCTAGGAAAAAGAAGAAGAAGACGTATATACTGATTTGGTAGAAACAATTATTTCTTGTTTAGTACGTTCATACATGCACATACGCGTAGGTAAGCGGGTGGTGGGGTAAGCTTAAATTATCTAGATTTGGGAGGGATTAAGTTTAGAGGGCGCGTGTCGCAACGAACTCTCACGTATCCAATTTGCTACAATATTTAAAATTGAGTTTCTCGTTAACGTTTTATAATTGGTGTTTTTCGTTTGCGTAAGTACAATTCTAAAAAATCTTTCTCTCTCATTTTAGTTCCCGTCCGATGACGCTGTGAAGGTCATTCTGACCAACAGCATCAGGAAAAACACGATCAGGAAAAAAAAAGACATTTTAGTTTGCGGTTGATTTGGCCGAAAACATCATTTTCGGTCGAAAGCTACAAATAACATAAATAGGCAGTTTTAATATCGGTTAGTGCTTTCCGGATTTTAAACGAGCATTGGGACTCAATACCATCACGTATATTTAAATTACTCTCAAATATATTTCGCCAATATGTTTGCTCTTAAAACCTAAATGCATATTTATCAGAGTGCATTATTAAAGTACACAAATATATATTTATTGACGGAAATCACAAAAAAAAAAATTGAGAACTATGTACAGAAAATTGAATTAACAGCTTACATTATTGACAGTTTAGGACTCCAACAGACGCCATTGAACAGTTGTCTTTCTTATTTCTTGTTATTTATATCTATACTAATATATAAAGCTGAAGAGTTTGTTTGTTTGTTTTAACGCGCTAATTTCCGGAACTACTGGTCCGATTTGAAAAATTCTCCCACGTTAAATAGCCCATTTATCGAGGAAGGCTATATGGTATATACCATCACGCTAAGATTAATAGGAGCGGAGCACCAATGAAAAATATTTCAAAATCGGCGATATTTTCCCCCTTTTGAGCGCTTCCGCTGCGTGCGCTGCGTAAACGGTTAAAGTATCGCAAAAATCATGTATGACGGAATTGTTTCCCTTTAAAAGTTCTAAATAAATGTCCGCGACAGGATATGTCTATCTTTATCAAGGTTGGCTCCCTATAACTTTTTTTATGCTAACCAAATTTGCTCTAAAATAATGCATTATTTGCGAAGGTGTTTTTATGGACATGATATTGATCTTTATCTAAAACCTATTTTTTAAACCCCCAAGTGGCGGTGGAAATCGCGGGGTACATCTAGTCTATAGATTAAAAATGAAGTGGAATATCATTAAGCTATACTTGGAAACATATACAATATAGTTTGAATACCTAGTTTCCTATTAAAGACGAAGTATGGGGTCGGCTTTTGTTTAATTAATCTAAATTTGAAGAGGGATTAGGTTCCGGCGACATGTCACGTAACCAGAGCCCATGTACTCGATTGGGGACGATCTCTATAGACCCCTACTCATCTATAGATGGGTATGGGTTTATAGAGATCGTCATAAATACGATTGAACAGTATAGTTTTATTTATAGATCTATAAATAAAGCTATATAGATCTATTGTAGAGCATTGCCCACTGCTCACTGGCCCGTTGGCGCAGTGGGCAGTGACGCTGCCTTCCACTCCGGGGGTCGTGGATTCGATTCGCCTTGGACCACATTAAAGACCATGTGACTGAGTGTATTATCTATATGTATAGTTCTATAAAAAAAAAAAATGGGGTATAACAGGCGTCTGTTACTTATAACACAGGCGTTAAGTTGTTTGCCTTAAGTACAGACATCTGTGTGTCATATAGCCCTGAATACATTTATTATTGTAAAGGTAAATAAAACTAAATAATGTGTATAAATAACTGCATTTTAAAGTGTCACAGTGACATATTTATCTCTGATCTGATTTTCGTTGTGTACAGGATCACATAAGCGAAGTCGTGGAATTCCAACAGTAATTGGTACCAATCCCAAGTCCTAGTCGTAGGGTAAGGCAGTTCAGAACTATATGTTTTGGTACATTTCTGTTTCAAATTTTGGTGGTTTGGCATTTCCCAAATAAATAATAAAAAAGTTCTAGAGGTATATGTTATTAGAGAGGATATATTTTTGTTAAATTTGGTAAAAACACATTTGATACAAATGTTTTCTAATTTTCTATTCAGCCGAAAGTTTTAAAGTAATATCAATTTTAACACTCTACTTATAATGCTTCACTACATTTTAGAGAAAAATTGAATCAAACGATAAAGAATTAAAGCACAAATTTTATTCCACTTATTATCCATTTTACTGATAATGCAAACTGAATCAGCTGATGCAATAGGTCATAAATTACAAACCTTAGTAATAGCATAATAGAATATATAGCTTATAAGTATATAGGAGTCACCCTTAAATTAAGTCACACAAATTTTAGTGTTTATTCCCTTGCTTTATAGGTGGGTAACAAATAATGTTTATGACGTCATTACTCATGATGCAACGTGGGTTAGGCTAAATGCAAACTTATTATATCTTGAACGGCGCAATCTTTTCTGGTAGTTGTGGACCCGTTTCATGCTTTTATCACAGAATGGAATTGGGCTATTATTATGAAATTTAGTGCTTTTATTTCGTGCCAATATGCTTAATTAATGCCACTTAAATATTTATTTATAGAAAACACTATTTGTTAAACTTTGTCTTATTATTTGGTGGTCGAACAAATGTATGTTCCTACACGATTTTATTATATAATGATGTCATTACTCATAATGTATGTGGGATAGGCTAAATGCAAACTTATTATACGTCAAACGGTGCAGCCTTTATATTGTATTTCTGCTAAATATTTCTTGATCAATATAGGACTCTTGTTATGAAATTTAGTGCTTTTATTTCATGCCAGTATTATGCCTTTTATTTACTTATGCTGTTTTACACTAGAAAATGGTATTAAATACGTTCACACAATAGCGGTTTTATATTATAAGTAATAAAAGAGTCAGTGTACCGTTTTCATTTCAATTCAATATTTTTTTTAATGAATCACTCAACGGTCGCCGGTTGGCGTGGTACAATTTTTTCTTACTAATAATATTTGATAAAATGCTTATAAATGAACCTGAACTGTCTGTACAAAAATTAAAAACTTTGTACTTAATGATAAAATTTTTCGAAGTATTATTTTAGGAACCAGTTCTACTCAGTCCTGGATCTAAGAGTCTCTATACGCTGAATCAGTACTTCAGTAGAGAGTAAAAAATGTAAGTGTGATATGTAAAAATAGTTAATTTACCTGTATATAAATTTATTAAATAAGAATTCTGAAGCTTATGATATTAGCGTTTATTGATGACGCAGTTGTAGTAGTCGCTTTCCAATAAGCCATAACTTATGTGAAAGCGATGGTTTGATAAAAATTGTTTACATTCATGTAATTGTGTTTGGCGACTTTTTTATATTTATATCATTTTATTTATTTCGAAATTATATAATACATTAAATAATTGATCACAAATATATGATTAAAAATGTAATATTATTATTTACTAGCTATGCCCCCGACTTTACCGCGTAAAATTAGAGGATGATATATAGCCTATAGCCTTCCTCAATAAATGGGCTATCTAACACTGAAAAATTTTTTGTGTTCATGAGATTAGTGCGTTCAAGCAAACAATCAAACTCTTCCGCTTTCTATATTAGTATAGATTCAGTATATGATTTATTTAACTTATTCAATATTATATTTGCGGTGTTATACGGATTGCGGTATGTAAAGTAATTAGATTTGCTAATTCTACACTTAATAGTTATTAAAGAGCGAGGTGAGGTCAGCGCAGTTGTTATGAGGCGGGTTAATTTGGTTTCATTAGCATTAGTTAGTGATTAATTGACAATATATGTCAGCCATTTTTCATCGATTGCTCGCTGCTTGTATATTTCATTGATTCAAAGAATTAATTTTTTTATTCATTTACTGAAAGAGAAATTATACCAACGAAATCTCTACAGACACTATTTATTTTTTACATATAACAAGGGGCAACCGGCGGTTTACTCGAGTGATTATCGGCGCCGATGGAAGACTGCAACACCAAAGGGCTCACAGATGTGTTGCCGGCCTTTGAGGAATGAGTATGCTATGAATCGGCTTGTCCAATACATACTATTTAGTCGCCTATTTTTTAATTATATGTATTATATATAAAAGCGCAATGTTACTTAACACGAAATCTCAATAACCGCGGGACGTACGAAGGTGAAATTTGAAAAGAAGGTAGTTTAGTTAGTAAACATTCACCAAGAACGGATTTTTCGATAAAGCTAGATACAGGAATAAGGAGATCTAAAAGCTCTTGTATGTAAATTTGGAAGTCACAACAGCCCCCGAGTAAAATTAACCGACAGTTAATGGTTTGTAAAATTTTCTTCATTAAACTTGTCACACGAGTAAAACTTAAGAGTTTTTGAAAGTTAATTTTTTTTTAAACTATTGAATTGTTGTCCTGTCCAATTTTATTTTACAATTTGAATATTTATTTGTTAGTTTTTTTTTATCAAATTTATTCAAACATGAGTTGATAACTTTTCTTCCAATCATTTCAAATTATAACTGTAATATATATACATAAGCAAAATATCATCTAATACCGGAGCCAGACATAGCTTGTCTTTGTACATTTTTGACCTTGGAAGTCCACAAAGTACTACAAAACTACAGTTGCATAAAGTTCCCGGCCACACTACATGATCATTGAAATGATCATTCAAATGAAGCTACATCTGGATCCGACATAACACGAATTCTTGAAAACCGCGGGTGGAAAGATGAAATTTAGCAAGTACCTTTTATATTCTATCATTATTTTCTATTTTATAACTTGGAGTAATATTAAAAGAATTACTGTTCTAGCTAAAAACTATTAATGTAAAAACTGGCCAAGAGAGTGTCAAGACGCGCTTTACAGAAGGGTTCCGAAACTGATAGGCGAAACTGATATCTGTTAAATAACTTCACAAGTTGTTCTCCGATATCGCTCAAAATAATTTTCCTTGTGAGTTTTTAGCATGTCCTTTCAATATGGAAAATTTCAATTCTCTACATCTAATAGTTTGGAAATCTTAAGGGGGACAGAAAGACAGAAGAAGGGACAGAAAGGAACTATAAGGGTTCCTTGTAGAACTACGGAACCCTAAAAAGAGACTGTAAAAGAAACTAAAAAGTCAATTATTATAAAATCGTTCCCATTTCTAGTTGATTAAGCACACGGCATGGGTCTGTCGAGCGGAGCAAACGAATAGACATGTGCGGTAGAGCAACTGGTCTGCTTATTGCAGAGGATGTGGCTGTGGGGCGAGTTAATATGACGGATTGCTATCTGACGTCAGCCTCGGAACCCCCACGATCTCTACAATCTCACGACTAGTATCACTCAGTGACATTAATCGGGTCCCACTGTTTTACGTGCCTTCCGAAACACGGAAGAGGTCGGATATCAAATATAATCCAGTGCTAGAATGGGTCACCTGTCTATCACCCAGTTGCAGCAAGAGCAACTTTACCTAGCGATCGACTCAAATGCCGACCATTGATTAGGCCACGACCTCCACGATTCACTGATTACTTAATTTACTTAATATAAAATAATACTTTTTCAAATAATTTATTATTTACTGTGATTTATTTTTGAGCATTCTTTATAATGTCTATTCGTGAAGATCACGATTCCTATTTGGATAAACGATCCAAAACTAATATTTTAAACGCGAAACTTTGTCCATATGGATGTATGGATGTCTGTGTAAACATCTGTATGATTTGCACTCGCATTCAAGTCCAATGATAATAATAATTTCATAACTTGATACTCGTTCTCCAGTAACATAAAACAAATTTAGATCTACTGACACTTGTAGATACTTAGACACTAATAATTAAGTACCTTCATTTTACATGTTTTATCTTTACGAGATTAAATATAAGAAACAAATTATACTTTCAAAAAGGGAATGGGCAATCCGTAAGGTCTTTGTTACTATTGTACCCTTAGATCATAAAAATATTGTTGCGACCATTCTTAACACAAAATGTACGCCAACTTAAAGACATGCCAAGCATGTCTATACCATATTTTAAAAAAATGTCGTCATTGCTAAGTTTTCAGAAATGACGACATTTTTTTAACGCTAGAATAATTAAATAGAAGTGTAATTAGACTTGATGATGCAAAGCGTAATTAGGATGTAGTACTGCTATTTCATTACTTGAGAAAAATAAACATCACAACGGCCGGGAAATGAGAAGAGGGAGATGGCTGTTTCTCTGTCCCGCTCTATCGCCGAAAATTTAGAGCTTTTACACACGAGAGGAAAATGCTTGCGACTAAATTGCTTTCTTCATAAATTGAGAACATTTACTCAAAAGTATCGCGGCTTCGCTCGCGTTTCCTAAACTTTATATAAAAAACTTTTATATCAAATTTCACGATTTTTTGAGACGGATATCTAAGCATTCCATGGATTCACCGTGCGGATGCCGGGTTCATTGCGTTGCAGAGGAAGGGACCATAGCAGTGCCCGGGACTTGTGACCCAGGTATAGGCTTAAGAGCGCGCTCTTTATGGTGATCAGTAACACTCACCTTCACTGCCAGTGATCCTTCCCCTACCTAGCCACATCTGATATGATCCTACTAGTGCGGCTTTAGATGTCCTTTCTAATAATGAACTTACAATAGTTCTTGACAAGCCAAGGTCTTTACCCCCACGATCTCTACAACCTTACGATTAATATCACAAAGTGACATTAATCGGGTCCCACTATTTTACGTGCCTTCAGAAACACGGAGGAGGTCGGATATCGAATATAAACCAGTACTAAAATGGGTCACCCATCTATCAACCCGTCACGGCAAGAACAACTTTACCTAGTGATCAACTCAAATGCCGACCACCGATCAGGCCACGATGTCCTCGTATAAGAAAGCAATAATAATAAGAATAATTTGAAGTCAACAATCATTGTTCCGCTTGTCGTTGCCGTAAATGGCGTTGTAGCAAAAGGTTTTGACCAACATTTTAAAAAGCTTTCACTGGACTCTTGGATCTTGAGTCGGATACAAAAGGCTTCGCTTGAGACTGCATAAATAGTAAGGAGGAAAGGCCACTCTAGAACCACTAGCTATTTCCCTTATAAACCTTTTTTTATCAGCCTGTTACGTCCCACTACCGGGCAAAGGCCTCTTTCCTCTACAGCCACGCCTTCCTAACCTCCGCTACTTGAATCCATTTCTTTCCCGCAAAGGCCCAAATAAATATGAAAGTGCAGCCACGTCTTTGTATTAACCGTCTCCAACACTAGAATAGAGAAATTTACTTTCAACTTATTCTGACATTCAATTAAAATAGACATTAGGGCTTAGTGTCTTGACTCCCCTTCCCCCTTTCACCTAATAAATAATAATAATAGTCGGCTAAAACTTACAGCGTAATAAACCTGACGTGGAGGGTACTTGAGGAAACCTATGTTGCAAGAGAGCCTGACCTAGTGCTAATATAGAATAGTATAACTCTGTCTTAGATCAATAATTGTGTATAAGACTGTTAAAAATAATAATAAATAAATATATACAGGAATATATGACACACGGACGTCTGTTCCTAAGGTAGACAACTTAATGCCTGTGTTACAGGTAACAGCCGCCTGTTATACACAAATATATATATATTTTTTAGAAATATGTAAATACATATATATGGACAATACACCCAGACTCGAGGTGGGAGTCGAACCCACGACCCCCGGAGCAGTAGGCAGGGTCCCTGCCCACTGCGCCAACGGGCCAGCCAAAAATAAAACTAGAGACTAAATTAACTTGTATTAAGTTTAATATATATTATTAAACGACTTTACGAGACGCGGAGACAGTACGAGTATGAAAAGAGATATATAGACAATACTGTGCATAGGTAATTGACATAAACACACAGACTAGTATTGTCAAAATAATTTAAATATTGTATACTTGTTTATTTCGCAAAAATAATGTAAAGAGTAAAAAAAATTATGGAAGAGCAGGGCCACCTGCCACAAGTACTGGTAGCGAGTAACTTATAAGAATGGTCCCAAGTTTAATATTTAGTTGAAGTAATAAACAATTTTTATTTATTTTTTTATTTGACAACATAAGCGTTCATACTCCCATCGAAGTTACAGTAAGTAATGGCTATTTTCCTAAAGGTACAGCGAAATAGTCCGAGCTAATTACTTTTGGAAGCACTAGATACGATATTCCCAAAGGCAGTGGAATTCAGCTAAGAAGAAACTCTACAAATAATTTCCATTAAAACGCGGAAGACTTTAAAGTTGGAACATTCTTTACATCCGGTTAACTTGAAACTATTAATCACCGGTTATCTTGACTCCCGGAGAAACTTCCAGAAATAACTGCGAAATTTTGATTTAAAATCCTTAATTTCGGAACGTCTACTCAGATCCTAATAAAATATATTACGCTAAATTCGAATTCCAACACGAAAAGTAAGTCGTTTTGGATAATGATTTCATGTATTTATTTGTATTTTTTTTAAAGAATATTAGGAATACTTTTTAAGCATGTCTAATATTTCCTTTACCCCTCTTACTAAGCTTAAATTAAAAGCTTGTATTAAGAGTGGGTGCGACAATACCCCAACGGCGGTGGGGTTTGAACAGGGTACCTTTTTTTTCCGGATATCAGTCCATACCTTATACCGTTGAGCTATTGAGGAGCTCTTGTATTTTTTGGTAGATTACATAGTAGCCTAATAAATGATCGTAATTTTTGTCGATCGATAGCTCAAACAAGGGGAAGAAGGCCGAAAGGAGCCTCTTGCCAAGGCGTCAAGGTTGAATGTGAAAAGTCTAGCTGTGACACAATGTGGCGAGGAGGGTGGAACCTGGTTTTTAGTGGGTATTCCGGAATTGGCCGGCGAGTCCCACACTCACAACCGAGACTGTTTCTTGTTCTGAGTACAGTGTCGGGTGAGGTGCATAATAGCATTTTCCAGATGAAAGAAAAATTCTTACCGTGGTAGGGCTATAAATGGGTAACCCATTATAACAGTGGTTTTCAATATCCGACCTTCTGCGTGTTTCAGAAGGCGCGTAAGGTCAATGACTGATTAGTCGTGAGACTATAGAGATTGTGGGGGTTCCGGGGATGGCATCAGACGGCAGTTGGTCATCTTAACTCGACCCACAGCCACATCCTCCGCAATTTAAGCGGAACCTGCTACTAGACGGGATAACGTTAGGTAGGAGATTTTTACTCTCAATTAGTGCAGTTTTTAGGGTTGATAATGTTAGAAAATCCTTAATTTTGTAATACATAATATATAAAAGGTAATATCAGCTATCCTTGTAAGGTCTCCTTTTTTCCAATAATGACAGCCCGTTTTCTTAAAAAAAAAACTAATGTCAATTATTGTTATATCATTGTTGGATGATCTGAAATCTTTCACGATGTCAGACGCTCAAGGGTCTCACATAACATATAAAATTGTGACTATATTATTTATTAACTACAGAGCATACCTGGTCAATCTAGCTAGACGAAGTCGCTTTAACAGCTTCCTAAAAGTGGCTGAAAGTCTTTTAGTCATCTTATACGATAACCACTGAGGAATTGGAGAGTAATGACCCCAAAGTGGATAAAACATGGGAAAATTACTGCGCTTAAGTGGGGGTAATATCGATTGCAGCCCATGAATAACATCTAGGCCGAGCCACTTCTGTCTCTCGTGCAGACTGAAGAGTTTGATATTAAAATTTATTGCATAGCAGGAACGCCACAAAGTGAGGCCTACTTCTGTCTGATATTAAAGTCTTGGATAGCTACAGGTTGCCTACGAGATAAAGTAGGACGTCATCAAATTATGAATGCCAGATCGATTACATCTTGCCGCTCGCTGTCAAAGAGCTGAGCCGTTATGCCTTATCGACAGCCCATGGAGCAAGGTTCACCTTTGTAAGGAACTTTTCATTTTGATTAAGCTAATGTAATCTATTGTCTAGGCCGAAGAACCTCTTCCTCGGCTCGACTTGGACGCCTTTTCGGGAAAGGATTGGAATAGTTTACCTTTGGATAGAGGAGATTGGTCTAGGAGATGGGAGGCCTTTACCCAGCAGTGCGGCATTACAGGCTAATTAAAAAAAATCTATTACAGCCGCTGGAATTTTTGAGCATGTATTCAAGGTCATGGATTAAAGAATAGATCTGGCAGACGTTGGCTTCTTTGTCCTTTGAAATGTTATGAGGTTAACCCTCACTATCAAAGTAGCGGCATTAAGACCAAATTCGCCAACACCATCAACTTAGAGTGTCTCTGCGGTGTGACTCAGTCGATGTCACACCTTATATTATGCTCTGCATGGCCGCAGACGCAGGAGGAGTTAATGATTACTTCAGATGAAGCGGTCAATGTAGCTTCGTACTTGTCTGCAATGAGACGAGACGAATATCTTAGCATTCCATGGATTCACCGTGCGGGTACCGGATCCATCGCGTTGCAGAGGAAGGAACCATAGCAGTGCCCGGGACTTGTGACCCAGATGTAGGTTTAGGAGCGCGCTCTTTTACATTAACCAAAACTTTTCTTATTTGCGTAATAGCATTCCATAACCAAATATCATACTCTGAGCCACCCCTAAACAAATATTAATGGGATACGCTGACGTTTGATGTCAACAAACACGGAATATCCCCGTACTCGCATGAGTTTCTGTAACTTAGTTACGGTATCCTCGTATTTGCGCAGACTAATGGGTTACATAGAGACGTTTCTATTACATACAAATATATCATATCCTTCACCTTCAATATCTCGAAAACTGTATCACGTACAATGTGTGCTTGTCATCTAGATAGAATTTAGTTAAAAATAAAAGATCATTTCAATACCTCCCACGTAAATTGTTGTAACCTCCAACTCCCAACTTGACAGTAGCGCGTTACAAGCATGTAAATTGAAATAAAATCACGTTCATCAATGTATACGGCGTTATCACTTTAAAAATGCAGTAGACAACGTATAGAAGTAGTGGAACATAAAAAGTGTATGTGACGCGATTACTCCGGCATTTATGAACCGATTGTGATGATTCTTTTTTTGTTAGGAAGACCATACTTCAGAGGTGGTCCCATATAAATTTTATCAAAATCGGTAAAGCGGCTTTTGAGAAATCAATAAAATTATAGAGTTTTATATACATATACATCGATGATGCATTCGTTTATTCCGAAACCTCATCAGTCATTGAAGCAGTGCGTTTAGTAGGCCTACCCATATCATATATAGAAAAAATACATCTACTTTTCATTAAAAATTTAATAATAAAGTAATTTTAAATAAAAAGAAAACCACCTCCAAAACACACCAAAGAACTAAAAAATAATTAGTACTTACTAGACACCTACTCATGTGTCGAAGTCGATCCCAAGACAAAAGTTTCCCCGCTAAATCGATGCTGATGGCACCAATTTAATATACACATACATCGATGATGTTTATTCCGAAACCTCATCCGTCATTACTCATGTGTTTTGTTGAATGGAACTTTTATATTTTGATAAGATTCAAATCAAGTATTTCAATCATAACAAAATATTGATCGGTTTGTATGATCGATTTGTAAATAAAAGCAGTTCAGTGCAGTACAGGATATTCGATGCTTAGTTTATTCGAAAATTTTAACGAATATTATTTTCAGACCCTAAAAATTACGAGTCTCCGGAAATCAATTAAATTAATACTTTTTAATCAAATATTCTGCAAAATAGAAATAATCTTTACTTTTGAAACTGAGTCTAACATTCTAAATTCATTCATTTCATTATGATACTACCTACCTACTACCTACCTACTTTCGTCTTCTAAAAAAAATCTTATTACAGTTTCATACGGCTCGAGCGACAGCAACCGAGGAGGCGTCGCTTTGAGCCGATACTACAACCCTTATTACAATCAGCGAGCTTACGGAGCTGGAATGGCCGCCTTTATGTTCAAGCCCGACCTACACGGTGGTCTGACCAAGTTAGGAACATCCTGGGACTAAATATTCCAACAGCCTTGAAACGTGCCGAAGACCGAGTGGCATAGAAGCAGCTGGTTTACCTATCCGTCAAGGCATACCAGACCTTCATCAGTGAAGATATCGATTAAGAAGAAGAAGAAGAAGCCATAAAGCCATAACCTTAATTAGTACTTTAAGGTGGTGACATTTTTTACTATTCAAAGAGACAACCTATCTTGCATCTATAATTAAACAAAATTAGGCAAAGATTTACGGCGAGAATAATTCGAATAATTGCCGGGAAAACTCTAAAAACAGCCCTTTTCTTCAAACTTCCCATACAAACGTGCTCTAGCTAAAATGTAGAATCATTTGAACTTTATTGCTATTCAATAAAGTGTTAAGTGCCTACCGACGCCCATGGACATCTGCACGACCAGAAGGCTAGCAGATGCGTTGCCGGCCCTTAATGACGAGTTAAGATCTGTAACGGAAAACATCGTTAAAATGTCTAAACATCAAGTCCTTGTGCAGTCTCCAACAGTCGATTTGCACTACTAACCTATTAACAGAATCACTCAATATAATAAAAACTATTGTCATAAGTCACAGACCATCTTTAACCAATCATATTACACGCAGACACTAATGAGATAATAATTTTTCGTTTTTTGTGACGTTTAATATTATAAACAATTAGGTATTACGAGCGATTAAATACTAAGCAACAAATATTACTAGCAAAATTCGGCCGATTCGAACGAGCTCGACCTCGCGTAATAAGATGAGTAGCAAAATAAAAATATTCTACACGAGTGATTGCAGGCCTAATATTTTAAGTACGCATCCTAATCACAAGTAGCCACGAGATGCTACAATGCCTCGACCTGTAGAAAATTTATATGTTATTACAGGACAACTTTTAACAGTATTTTATTTTTCATATTTTATCATTAACATGTTTCTACGTGAAGCGAGACACGTCCAAAAAATCTAGTCCAAAAGGATTCGGGTTCCAGTCTGTAAGCTCATGTATTTGACCAGGAAAATATATTTTTACGTATTATTAAAACTTCATGCAATTTATCAAGTTAACGTAAAACATTAATAGTAATTAAGCGTCCATTAGACAATCCCTAAGTGTTGTTTTATACTGGTATAAAATTTATTAAAGCACTTACACTACCTTCCCACTCCCCTCGCTTCTTACGTTACTTCTTTCTATTCTTGCTTCTAGACTTCAAGCATTTACTTAAGTCTTAAAACGTAGAACGTAGACTATATAAATTATTGATAGAATCAGGCGTTACTTTGCGGAAATCCATGACATGCATGAGAAACTAAACTACTTTGTAGTGTAGTGTAGTGCTGTGCTTTGGTGGCGGATTCGGTGGTGTAGCTTTCCGGTTGCAGCATTACACCGATTTTCCCTCGTATTTAAAGGAATATAAAACTAAAAATATTCCTGTGCCTCCATACGTGTATGCCCTATTTACATTATCTTCGTTTTCAAATAGAGTTTCTAATCTTATTTTAACTTTCGCTCTTCAACTTAACTGAAATTATCGTGATTATTCTGGAGTATGACTATTTAATATAAATCATGCAATTATTTACATATACCTTTTATTGCAAAACATTGAAAGTAATCCATATATTATTGTCTATCGTTTTAATTTTTTATTTCTTCATAGCTATGGTTCTTTTGTTGTACTGGGAGCTTTGATGAAAACAGAATGCGTTTTCAATTACAAAGTGCTTTTGTTAGAAGCGTAAAGTTTGTCGTAGAATGGATCCCATTATAGTCCAACAGGGTCGGGTGGCTATACATAGGTGGAGATTGATGATAAATTATCATAAACAAAGAATTTTTTTTAATTCTTTAACAGAAAAGGCTTTTCATCGCTGTCAAAACGACGTCTAAGAAAATACTTTTTCATTCAGTTTTTCTCTGAACTCACTGACTTACTCAATGAAATAATTAATATCCTTCCAAATTATCCAAAACGTTAAAACACGGCTTTTATCTTAAACTGTGTATTTACATTTGTCAAAGAGTGCCATACCAGGGGAATAGAGTGAATTTTAGGTCACGAAATCGCTCGATTTTGATTAAGTTAGAGCAGAGCACACTCATAACGTCTCATTATCAAATATTATTTGCATAAATTCGCGATTAGAACGAAGCAGAATCTGCAGTGTACCCATCAATCCTGTTAGCATTAAATGACTACGCTCTTTGCCAAACATCGCTAGCTAATATCATTATCCTAAATATGTCTACCTAGCTATATTTTAACTTTAGGTTAACGGTAGTTAGCCTATACAAATTTCATAAAATTCCACAATACATATATATTTTTTATGCCAAATCTAAATCGCTAATCGCTCACTCATCGTGAGATATATACCTCACGCTGTCAGCTTGATACGGTTAAAAATCGGAACCCCGTTTAATATAAAATCCTTTACCCTCCTGGTCGTGCAGATGTCCATGGGCATCAGTAGGCACAGAGCTGCCTACTCGTTTGCCCTTTGTAACATAAAAAAAACCTTCAAACATAAGGAAACAAACATAATCTAGGTTACATGCCGATAGCAGCGTCACCTACCGGGACCAATGTCTCTGCAAGCATCTACAAACTCCTTGGAATATACACCCAAAATTATGACACAATTGCTCCACTCTTCTGGATGAGATGTATATAGATATAGTCGATTCCAAGGGCCACTTCTTATTATATATACCTAATATAAAATCTCACGTCATTAAAGGCCGGCAATGCATTTGCATGCATTATAACAAGGTAAAAAGTAGTTATTAAATTTAAGTTTATTTGGTTGAAACTCAACTGAGACACATTGTTTTACAGATATTAAAATGAAATATTCAATCCCTAATTGACAAGGAAGCCTACAAAGTTTGGAGAAGGGTGCGAAACCGAAAGGGTAAAAAGTTTCCTTGTTGCCGAGATATATTACATGTGTTTTCACAACATTAAGCGTTTATAAAAACAAGTTGCTCTCTGTCTTGTAACAATAATTTAGCATTTCTACTATTGACAAAGTTTCATTTCGTAACTCTTTTATATATTACAGGGGCAAATGAGCAGGCGGTAAATGACCACCAACGTCCATGGACTTCTGCGCCACCATCAGGCTCGCAGATGAGTTGCGAGCCTTAAAGAGGGATTTAAGTCATCAGGAACTCACACACACCGAACGAAACGCGACAACGTCACCATTACTTGACTTGCATTAATTGTCCACAGTTAGATATTTTTCACGATTCGCTAAAAAAATTCAAAAATAAAGTTATAGACCTGTGTATTGACTGATATGATTGGTTAGCGTAACAGACTTGTACAGTCGAATCAATTATACCAATTAAACCTTATTGTAAGATGGAATTTAAGGAAAAAAATAAACCAGTCCTCTGGTGTTGCAACTATCCATGGGCATCGATAGTCACACACGCGAACCACCTGCCCCTAGTTATTAAAAAAAAGCTTGAAAAAGCTTGCACTATGTGTAGTTGCGACAATAGCCTAGCGGCACCGCTCCAAACTTTTATCATATGTGGATACATTATAGTTTTCAGTCCATCTCTTCTACCGTTGAGCTATTGAGGCTATATATAAATATTATCCTTCTTCACAACTCTATCTTCTTCCTCATTCGCATAAGCATTCCCAACTCGCTCCGCAGAAACGATGTATACGGCAAATTTCAATTGTTGTTAATTGTCACCAGTTAAATTGTAAATTTAGGAATTTTACAAACGGCCGGATATACTCGTTTTTTTTCTAACAATTCGTCAGTCACGACTTGGCGTAATGCCATAGAATATCCACTCGAAATCAGAGCAACGTGAAGGTCAAATGAATTAGATTTGACGTATGCGATTAAAAGAGGCGTTTGTTTATCTCAGTATTTTAAGCAACAGACTCATATTTTCTAAAGTGACCATCTATTTGGTATATCAGTCTTGGTACTTTTTTTGATTGGTTTATACTGAACGGTGATAGCAAAGTTTTTCAACGTTGGTGCATTTGCCCCGAATCGCAACGCACAGTATAGCACGACAACGCATCGCACCGCCTAAGAGCGAAGCCCCCTTAGTGCATTGCGCTGCGTTGGGTTGTTTTTCATATTTTGTTTATGACATGCCCCATTAGACTGTTGCGTCGTCGCGTGCGACGACGGTTCGACGAACAAGACACGAAGCGGGGTGACAGGTGGAGTAAAGCATTAAGTGAGTGGTGGCTGAGGATAGGAAAGTGGAGCATTGGTTGAAGACATAATATCTGTCGCGGGTCGAACCTGGTTCAGATTGGCTCAAGACCGTAAAAAGTGGTACTTGCGGGGAGAGGCCTATACCCACCAGTGGGAGAGAAAGGGCTGTTAATCATGTTGATGAATATATTAAAAAAAAATGTCGTAACAAAGAAACTTCCTGTGTTTGACATACGAGTACATTTACACAAAGTAACGCCAGTTTCTATTAACAACAGTAAGATTACATATTAAGTGCTCCTGATGTTGGCAACTTCATCACGGCCTTATTGAATTTCAGCTGCTATGAAAGGCCAGCGGAGGCGACGACGAAATCGCTGTTTCGCCGCTCGAATGGGATTAGCCCTTTCAAGGGGTCGCGATAAACTAATATGCGGACCGGAATGGGTTTCGAATAACCCTATTTAGTGCGCGGTATGAATAGGGTGGCCATCTTGGTGACTTCATTTCTCATTGCCTAAAAATTAAAGTATATTTAATGCAGAATAACAGTGTTCTGTAAAATTGTTAAAATTATATTTAGCAGTACGAGTATCATATTATAATGTTCATAGAATACGTAATGGAGTTGTGTGTGTAAATATAAATTTCAACTATAATATGCGTGATTCTAAAACGTCGTCTAGAATGCTTAAAATTATAAATCCTACAAAAGTAATTCACGTAACTGATTAAGTGTTCATGCCTACAATAAAGTCAGGTACAATAAAAATATAGTGTAATAGATGGATTTTTGTTGTCTGAAGTGGATAAATGATTATGATAGCATCAAGTACTAGACTGGTAACATCGGACTACTGGAGACTGTACTGGTAACGCGATACTATTCAAGTATTTAAGTTATTATGTAAGCTCAGGTAGGGTCGTTGTCACACGTGATCGTTGTTAACATACTAGATGTTCACAATAAAAAAAAGGAAAAAATGTAAAGTAAACATTCCTATTTTATTCTGAAAGCTGGTTTTCCTACACGTAAGGCTTTCTTCGTAAAGTGAGTACTTGCGTCACTATTTCTCGAAACATTTCGCATTCAGGCCCTCGCTCCTGGTGATTTAGAAGGACCCAAAGTATCGGCTTTTGAAGTGGAGATTGAAATAAAACTATTTCTGCGGATTTTGCGTTCTTTATCGCAAAGTTGAGAGCACTTCAAAGTTAGTGGCACGTTTTCTGAATTTTAAACGAAGCCCAACACAGCGGTTACGAAAATATCATAGAGGAAATGTGAAAGGAATTCACTTTACATGATAAATGATCCCGTGTAAATAATATATAACAGGGTGGGAATCCTTGAAGTGTTTTTAAAAGGTATGTCGGCTTTTATTAATTGTTCGGTTTTTGCCAAAGAAACTCAAACTTTAACTTGTGAATACGTTTATTTCAGACTTAAAACTGGCTCGGAAAAATCGGGCAACAAGAAGAACATGCAAGAAACTCGCAACCACTCTTTTAAAACACTTATTATAAAAGAGATTAAGCGTCACAAAAGGTGTGCAGCGTTTTACGGCTCAAACGAGAATGACTGCGCGCACGGCGTGCGGCTGTATTTACAGCGTTTACTATGTAGGGTAGTCAATGATTAATTGCTGTGGCTCCGATATATACACGCTTGCAATATACATTTTCTTCGGTAAACGTGATTAATCTTGCACATCTTAATCTTCTTTGCACACAGAATCAGGAGTTACATATAGCTATAGCCTAGTCTAGTAAGTCTGTTATAGTCATAATCAAAATTTATTTATAGTATTGGGTGCTTTTTAATCACTTATGAACGTTATTTCGTCTTCTTATGGTTATTTTAAATGTTATTTGATATTCTGCTTTTGATATATTCCACCTAATTCATACAAGTTTATTTAATCCTGATGTGAAAAAAACCGCGACAGACACGGTCAGTTGGTTATTCATCATTTCACTATTATTTGACATACGGTTAAAGGAATTCTTACAAAATTTTCCATAACGCACGTAATTCCATACATTAAAAAAAGAGTTTTAGAAAAAAACGTAGGGTTAAATAGAGGGTTGTCCATTTCGCAAAGACGGTTAATAATTCACAAAACGTTTGCAATATTTTTCTCGACGGGGTTGGGCAGGCGGTTGTAACAAGTCCAGATATGGCGTCGCCGCCATATTTAACCATAACACATTCATGCCGACGATAGCCGATCGTTCCCCAGAGGGTTGATAAGCCCCTTTCCACGAAGCCTACTACTTTATAGTGCGATTTAGCCTTCCCGCGATAAAGTTATGTTACTGTCCTGTCCTTAATGTTTTGTTTGTATCGTATTCTTGGTTAGTACCGAACTACGGTATTATACAAGCAATTTCAAATTTAGTTAACTTTGACCATACTGTAGTCATATTTACATAGTAATAAACCCAGTCGCTTCCCGTTCTTGGAATATTTATCTACCAGCCTTTAATCGCCTACTGCCAGGCATAGACCTCTCTTTGTTTCTGCCACTCTGCGGGATTTCCTTGGACGCTAACATCTTTTAAACTACGTGACGGATTTTAATGCGGTTTTATGAATAAACAAAGTGATTCAAAGGGAAAGATTACACATGTCTGCAATAATATTGCTGTCTGTATGTTTTCAACAGATTTGTACGTATTAAGTTGCATGAGTAACTAAACTACTTTTCTTTAATCCGCGAATGATCCGCGGATCAAAGCAAAGTAGTTTAGTTTCTCATGCATGTCATGGATTTCCGCAAAGTAACGTCTGATTCTATCACGTATTAAGTTGTTCGGAAGATTAAAAAATATACTGAAAAAGTCCACAACGCAATGCCATTTTGAAAAACGCAACATTTTAGTCATAAATATACATTTTGAGTGAACTGCAAGGTGATCAACGATTGCACCAAAATATTAAGAAGATGAAAGAGAGATATCAGGGAAGATGGCTTAAAAACTGGGCAACTATTGAATATACACTCCATTTTACCCGGATGACATCTTATTTCTTAGAGCTGACATATCTTGACAAAAATTCATTATGAGAGCCCTACCTCACCGAGAAGCCATGGCGACATCGCTGGCTACGTAGCCATGGATACCTGCGGTTACAAATGGACTAGCCAGTAGTGCTCGTGGCTATGCTCTTAATTTGACGATCGACGTCGCCAAGTGAAATGGCGATGTCGGTCGCCAAATGTACCTGTCCTAAATTTTAATATGAATTTGGATACGTAGCCGGCGTCATTGCCATGGCGTCTCGGTGATGTAGCGCTCTTTCACCCAACTAACTGCTCGGGCAGGCTTCGATCTGTTAATTTTTATATTTATTACAAGCGTTGATGCCTACGGCTACGGCGTAGAGAAGCGTAGCAAATGCATAGAGTCTTCAGAATACAAAATACAATTACTTAGATAGTTTTTTTTTATTGTCAAAAAACTCAATTTTTCCAACATGGCGGCGCGAGAGGCAGAAATACGAGGCGACAAAGTTAAAATTCGGATAGAGCACAATCTATAAATTTGCCAGTTTTCAAAACTCCCGGAAAACTCTCCAGGCAAAACTACCAAATGATTGGACTATTTAGAAAAATTAATAGCAATATAAAAGTTATTGTAAACTTTTAATTCACTACACACTTGTGCTTAATTGTAGACAAAATAATATCCTCCATTGTTCGTTAGAAGCAATACAAATTAGGTTATAGTAGACAGATTTAAATAAAATAGGTACATGTTAACAAAACGAGCGAACTTCCAATTGTATGTTTATATGTTTATATGTATACTTTATATAAACATATAAATATTAAAAAATATAATAGTAAGAAAATATAGTAGGTATTATTTTATATTTTTAACATTACAATGTAATATAAAACTAGCTTTAAAATAAATAGTTGTGCATTCCCCTGGGAAAAAAAAAAAAAAAAAAAAAAAAGAAGTAAACAGTAAGTAGTCCAACGTTCGGGCAGAACATCGTCTGCCGGGTCCGCTAGTTATGTAATAATAATAGGTACTAAATTTTTGACAAAATTTCTTTAAAATTACATAAAGTGTGGCATTACGTTCTGTGGTTAATTTGCTGTTCGAAAAAGTTAGTTCGTAAATTCATTTCCCAGCGTACAAAACTGGTCAGTTATAAAAAAAGATTTTATGACGGCCGTTGAACAGAATGAAACGCGATATCAATTATAAATAAAAATTAATTCAGTTCTTTTTTGGCTATACCTATTAAACAAATAAGTGATTAGAATGAGTGAAATAGGTATTTTTATATTTGAAGGGAAAACGGACCATCATCATGCGTCCACGCTAGTATATCCATGCGTTCCGTACGTAATTAGTTAACCTTCTCTTAATTTCACGTAGTAGTTAATTGATACAGAACGAAAACGTTTGAACCAGAAAGGCACTGTCTTTTCTTTTGGGGCACGGCCGCCATACACTAATGAAATGATTCTTCGATCCTTTTCTGCAGCATGGTGCCACGGTGGAATTCGAACTCGCGATATTTCTAATTTTCCATTTTGTAAACAAATTAACGCAAAGAAAAAACCAGAAGAGGAAGAACAAATGAATTACGATTTTCGATAAACAAATGCATGATTACTTGGCTGTATAAAATTGAAATTGGAATTCCTAACCAAAGAGGACATATTTGAGATGAAAGGGGCCAGTACGACAAAAAGCCAATTTCATGTGAATGTCAATTTATGTTGCCACTTAACGCCTAAAGTACTTGAGAAATGAAACAACATTCACGGGTGTGATTTATATATTTCACTTAAGGACAGTATTTTCAGTAACATATAATAATAATATCATGATATAATAAGTCTGCATACGAACATAAACGCTATAAGTCCCGGGCACTGCTATGGTTCCGGCATATGGACCCGGCACCCGCACGGAGAATCCATGGAATGCTAAGAAATTCGTCTCTTCAATAGTCATTACGGAATGTGAAGTGATACAATGTTTTGTTTATACGTAGTATATATTCATTAAATACTCTTGAAATTATTTTATCGCTTTTTAAGTAAGCGTTCTTTCATCTTATATTTAAACGCTTAATGTTTTGTTAACTAAGGACGTTGATAGCTTATGATACAGTTTAGGAGACATTTTTAGGTAATCTGTGATGTATTAACCAGAAAGACACAAAAATCGTAAACCTTCCTCTTAACACTACAAAATGAAAAAAATAAAACTGAAGTATTACATAACATATAACGAAGTTGTCCTTCTTTCCCACTAGCGTAAATACTAAGCACATAATTTTTTTCCACGAATACATTTTTTTTTAATATTACAAGGGGCAAAGCAAAAAGCTGTTCAACAGATGTCCATGGGCGCCGGTAGGCACTTCGGTGCCTACTGCCTGCTCGTCTGCCCCCTTGTAACATAAAAAAAAATAATTCACAAATAAAAAAAGAGTTTCCACACAAAATAATAAAAACCCTCATAAATTAACAAAATCATAACGTGAACGAAGTAGTGAGGTATCAGCTACTTTATGAATCATTTTAATTATTTTTAGTGTTACTTGAATACTTTAGCGTACTAGACTACAAACTTGTCAATATCGTCTTCGGATTTGAGACAACTTTCAAAAGTCTTTGAGTTGACTTGAAGTTAATAATTGAAAGTCAAATTGGTTTTATTAATATTGGAGTGTACTATCAAAAATGTATACAAGACTGTTTAATTTCATACCTTTATCTCGAAACATTAATTGATTCTCTTTTTTTTTATGTTACAAGGGGGCAGACGAGCAGGCAGCAGGCACCGAAGTGCCTACCGGCGCTCATGGACATCTAAAGGCAGGGTCACTGCCAACTGCGCCAACGGTCCCGTCAAAAAATTATACATATTTATAAAATATTTGTTAATCTGTCGGCTGTTACGTAGTATAATACAGACATACCTTAAAAATAGACCACTTAGGGTTTCATAGTGTTATATATTTATTGTGCACGCTCAAATTCTATTTTAAAATTATATTACAACTCTGTAACCCTCTCCAAAAAGTTGTCAAACTTGTACATACCTTGTTAAGAATACGAGTCACCGAATGCGAATTCGTAACGAGATGTACATTGGAAGAATAACCCTGAACGGTAACTTGCTTTTATTCAATTTCTTCTTTCAATTTCTTATCTATTTCTTTATATAAGAGACAATTGGACAGTTAGTTCACCCCCCACCTCTTCTACTTAGGTATAACCTTTCGAAATGTACTTCAGCTCGTAGGTTCTTTGTGGAAAAGGCCACTTAAACGTGTGACATACAAAAGAAATATTCCCTTTTTCCCCTCCTACTAAGCTTAAATTAAAAGCTTGTATTAGGAGTGGGTGCGACAATACCCCAACGGTAGTGGGGTTTGAACCGGGTACCTTGCGGTTTTCAGTCCATACCTTATACTGTTGACCTATTGAGGCTCTATATATATCTTCTCGATTCTACTTGTAGGAAAGTTTATTCTAGGAAAGTTCATTTTTCACTACCATCGACATTATTTGCGTCTATGATCAGCTTGATACTAAAACGATCCGTGCTGACAAGTTGCACGCCGACCGTCAACGTTGACTGTAAGCATGAGAGGAAAACCAGCCTAAGACGGCTAAAAAGAACGGCACACAAACCCAAAGAAAACTCGGCTCAGTTACGGAGCGCCTTATCCGCAGCTGAGTTGAGTTAAATGTTTTGGGCTATTTCGCCTTTTCTTTTTAATATTATATTGCTTCCTATGATGTTTGTTTTTTTTTTCATAGAGATATTTGTTGTATTGTATTAAGATTTAACTTTAGAAATATGACGTACGGATTAAATATACGCACGTAAACTTTATTTAAAAACTAGCCGTGTCCGCGACTTTATCCGCGTAAAATTGGGTAAAAAAAAAATTAGATTCAATTTTAACGCGACGATATGACGTGACGGCCTATAGCCTTCCTCGATAAATGAGGTTTCTAACACTGATTGTACAGATTTGGTATATAAAAACATACCAAAACTTGACATTAAAACGGAGAGAGAGAAAAGAGCTGTAAGACGCGGTAATTGCGCCAAACGGAGCGTTAAACGAGCGTTGCAATCTTTAATCAGTTCAAGCGTTTTTCTGACTCCAAGGTCCGTTACGGTGACGCCTGGCATTTCGCCTTTATCTAGCCTTTTTAGAGCGACAAAAACAAATATGTGTTGTGACAAAAAACCTCGTAGACAGTGATAAAGAATTGGCAATAGAGGCTTGGTATCGTTGCACCTCTTAACACATAGGTCAGAATTTGGAATTTCACCCTCATCACCCCGTCGTCCTAAAGTCCACAGCAGTGTTATTCTCTAAAAAGTGCCTACGGCGCACAATTTCTCTGTGGAAAATCACTTACTAGCTTCAGTGTTTCTGGACCAATACGACTTAGGGAATTTCTAGAAAAGAGCATACTCATTCCTCAAATTGAAATTCAACTGATATTCTATTCAAGAAGACAAGCTCTTTTGAATCGTCAAATATTTTAAAAGCTACCACTGATTATTCGAAAGAGTCGAGCCACGAAAAGAGCTAGCAAGAAACTCGTTAGCCACTCTTTTAAAAATAGTTCTTACAGAAATGAGTTTTACAAATTTTTGACTGTTAACTATCAAGTACAAAGTTTGAGCGACTCAACTCCAAGCAGTTTTATCTTTAATATAGTCTTTGACAGTATGATACGCTTTACGAAAAAGCGTGTTTTTTGGGAATAAGATTTACCAATCGGAAAAGAAACCATTATTAATCATACCGAAATAAGTGTCTCCAATCCTCGTGTGTCGTCCGTTATATTGGCAAGCATTTGTGCCTGCACCTCCAGTAAGAGACGAGTCAAAGCCACCCGCATGTTTTCACCGTCAAGCGTTACCGTGTATGTAACGCCGTTCGTAAACGGCAAGCTAGTCGCCGGCACTTTTGATTCTATCCTGGAATAAAGTATTTATTTTTAATTAGCCTATAATGTCCCACTGCTGGGCAAAGGCCTCCCCACTCTTAGACCATTATCCTCTATCCAGAGCTAAACCAATCTCTCCTTTCCTTTTCTCCGCAAAGAGAAAAGGAAAGGAGAGAAGGGTGGCGACTTGGACTTTCCAAGTCGCCACCTCTTCCTCGGCCTACCTGGTCTATGGTGGCCATTGGTGGAATAAATTACTAAGCATCGTTTTAAGAAAAACTTTTTAATATTTTTCGGACTGATCAAAAAGGGCGTGTAAAAACAGATACAAGATTCGACCTACAGAGGTACCAGGTCAAGTTTAATAAGAATTTTTACTTTCACAGCTCGAATGTTAAATCAAATATATTGTCAATCATAATCAAGTATATTTAAAACGTTTCAAAACAATTTCTTTTTTTCTTTATTTTTTTATGTTACAAGGGGCAAACAAGCAGGCAGCAGTCACCTAAGTGCCGACCGACGCCCATGGCCATTTGCACGACCGGAAGGCTAGCAGATGCGTTGCCGGTCTTTAATTAATATTCATTTTCAATCTGTATTTTCATATTGTGAATAGTTGTTTCACGATTAAACTTGCGAGACCCCTTAGACCTCCTTAATCTGACCCCATCGAAAAATTTTTTAGTGGGTGTCTACTAACTCTAAACTACCTCATTGTCAATTTTCATCTTTGTACGTCCCGCGGTTTTCGAGAATTCATGTTGGGTGACCATTCATTCACGCACCACACGCTTACCATCGCATTCGAACATACTAACTACAATTTAACTTACATTCCAATCGGTTCTTCATCAGCTTGCGGCAAGAAGGTACTGCAGGACATGCAGGCGTTGATTATATAAAAACTTCTCAGCCTTCTGTCGCGACACATCGGCCTTTCTCCGCTCAGCCACTGCCGAAGTCGCATCACTTCGTGTTTTAGGTATCTATCTATTAACATTTGGGAGCATTCAGCCTCCTCGGCGCTTGGAGTATGCCAGTTAAAATTAGTCTCCTTTAGCGTACACCCGCGACCCCACTCGCGAATCGGTAACCAAGCTTCGGGAGCGCTCCCGTAGTCTTTAGGGGAGCTCTTCCACTCCATAAGGTCAATGCAGGCTAAGGCATTCAAAATGTGACCCAGCACGTCGACTGCACGCAGCAAGGCGTAATTCGCGTGCAATTTCAATATGCGGTCCAGTACTGGTAAAATTTTCGGAATGTACTTGATCAAAACCTTCCCGTCGCACTCTACGATGTGTTTCAAAAGGACCAATCTGTAAAGGAGGTCTCGTGGTGGATTTTCCTCTCGTAGCGCCTCGTTGTTCGCGAGTAGCTCCTGCAGATCGTCCAAAAGTTTCGGCAGAAACGCGGCTAGAGTCGATTCGGAATCAATTCGGGCGAACACTCGCAGCAGTACCCCAACCAAACTCCCCGACACCTGGGTTTCGAAAGTGCTTTCGGTCGCAAAGGATTTGAACTTCCTGAGCGCCTCCTTGAATATTTTCGGGGAACATTGCATTAGAGCCGCCGTTGCGGCTGTGGACAGACCGATCTCCATGATAGTGTCAGTCTTGCTGCGGACCCAGTCTGAATCTTTGGTGTCCAAACGCGCCTGCTCCATGACGCTGGACTCTATGATTGTGAAGATTCTATCTAAAAAGATAAGTATGAAATCTTCAAACTGAGCGGTCGACTCGCATATCATCAACTCCTCCTCCGTAAGATCGGGCCAGTACTCGTGGGCAGAGCTGCAGTCGATGAACGGAACCATGCTGCTGAAAATAAGTATGAAATGTAGCGTAACCACTGTTTTTGTGAGGTCGTTGGAATCTAGACCTGGTAAGATGGCCATGAGTAGGGGGACCACGTGTGTTGGTCCTTCGGGATAATCAGAATAGGCTCCGCGAACCATCGGTCTAGCAACGGCAGCCACTGCGGACATGGCCACAGTCATTTTGTGTGGTTCAGTCAACGAAGTTAAAGATGTTCTCAATCTTTCGATCAGCGGGGGTATTACAATCGCAGGCCGTAGAGTGGCCAAGTTCTGTAAGGCAATAGAGATGTCTGCCGATCCAGTTCTAGCATAGACGGCCAGAAGAGTAGGTTCGAGGACGATTTCTACGAATGCGGTTATGTCTTCGTCTCGAAGCTTGTAGTGTTCGGGCGTCTTGTTCTCCCACGAGTTCTGGAACATCCTCTCACGTTCGCGCCGTACTCTAGAACGATAGAAAATATTGCGCATTACACGCTTGAATAAATAAGTTATAATAATTAAGATCGGCGTGAAGTGGCGACGATGCTGTCATATCAAGTAATGGTCAAGCAGGTTTGCGAGAGTTCCCGGTGGCCTAAACCCCCATATAAAAGCCGGCACCGCATCTTCTGGTGGTGCAGATGTCCATGGACGTCGGTAGTTACTTAGGGGAACCGCCTGCTCGCTGGTTTAAGTAGCTCTTGCTGTGATCTGGTGATAGATGGGTGACCCATTCTAACATTGGTTTATATTTGATATCCATCAAAATCCCGTGTTTCAAAAGGCACGTAAAACAATGGGACCAGATTAATGTCACTGAGTGATGTTATTCGTGAGATTTTGGCGGTTCGGGGGACGACCTCAGGCGGCAATCGGTCAATTTAACTCGCCCCGCAGCCACATCCTCTGCAATCTAAGCGGACCTTGATGCTAAACCAGGATAACGCCAGGAAGAACATTGACTATCTGTCAAAATTCTTTTCGCTGTTAGTGTATTGAGCAAGATTACATTAGACAGGAGACCGCGTCAAGTGTCTTTGTGTCTCCTGCATATAAAATACTCGTGTCTTTGTCTCAGCCGTGAACTGTCGTTCTTACATTGCCATATGACCAGTGAGTGTCACGGTCTCATCGCGGTCTCACATGCATGGTCATCCCACATAAACTTGAAGAGTCATTAACTTACCTACTAAGAAATTCCCTTGCTAATTTTCTCAAAAGGTCCCTTAGTTTATACGACCAACGTCCTGAATTGGCAATATGTAAATAGCTTTCTATGCCCGCTAGAAAAGACCTCAGGTGTTTCAATACAACGCCATCTGGATTAATAGTCCAAACGATCCAAGTGGCCACAAATTTCATATCTGAAAGCAATTTAAAAAGTTGGTGCATCCTGGTAGCTATACAAATACTATAAAGAGATATAGTTTGTGAGTTTGTTTGTTCCGGGTAATTTCCGGTTCTACTGGTCCGATTTCGGAAATGCTTTTACTATTAGAAAGCTAATATTAACTTGAGTGCTATAGGCTTTTTTTTACTTTGGTACATATGTAATTTCAATAACACCCGTGGGAAACCGTGGGCGGGTGTCTAGTACGAGTATATTATAGTTAGAATAATGTTGGAACTAGCGGTTACCCGCGACTTCGCCTGCTTCATATTAGGTGAAATTTTAATAAATTCAGTTTTTTTGGACCTAATTCTTCTGCCATTAAACTACCTCCCGGCCGAATTTCATATTTGTACGTCCTGCGGTTGTTGAGACGACGAGCGTTAGGTGACCTTTCGCTTATGTAACGGACACGTTGGTGTCTTTTCCGGGAGTTATTGATGGGGATCAATAATAACACCAACTGTTCAATATTCAAAGAGGTTGTTCGCATTGTAAAGATATATTTTATATTGACTTTTATGGACAATTCAAGGGGATTACGAAAAATTTGTTAAATCGAGGAAGTCGTTATATTGAGGTACGTTATATTAATATTGCACTGTATATGAAAAAGTGACTGTTATATTACAATTTAGTTGTTTATAATGCTGTACTGTAAAGCTGAGAATTTGCTGTTACAACAACTTACGTGGGAGGTATTGATATATAGATAAGTACATGTCTTTTAGTTCTGTTATGTTCTGCAGTTCTGTATTTAAATATTTCGTGCCATTATATTATACCTTAACGTGTGTGCATAAGGTTACTAATTAGCAAGTTCCGTGCCGATGAAATAAATTTGAAACTAATTTTATCATTATGTATTCAATGAAATCTGAAATATATGTTTATAACATAATTATTTTACTAAATGCTATCGTGTATAGATATATGTTACATATAAAATAATACATTAAACATTACGTCTCAAACTTTATACTTATAAAGTGAGTTAAACACTATGTCATACACTTTATACTTATAAAGTGAATTAAACATTACGTCTCAAACTTTATACTTATAAAGTGAGTTAAACACTATGTCATACACTTTATACTTATAAAGTGAGTTAAACACTATGTCATACACTTTATACTTATAAAGTGAATTAAACACTACGTCTCAAACTTTATACATATAAAGTGAGTTAATCACTGTGCCACACACGTTATACTATACTGCTACTAACACTGAGATACAGCAATTTTTGTCTTTTTAATAAAAAAAAACTTATTTTGGTTAAAAAGACAAACATGTTTTTTTTTTTTTTAATTTAGGGTGGTCAAAGACAGCATACAGGGTGGGGAGGCGGTGTGGTTTGGCAGTGAGGTGTCCAAACGGTTCGAAAGAAAGAATGGACTCGAGGACTTAGATGCGTAAGTATTATAGTATCTTAATAGGTACGGAAAATATTACAGGAGAAATACATAAGTATGATAAATAGGCCTCTGTTTAATACACAATACATTTAGCAGCTACGTTGATTAATAATTAATGCAAATAACTTTCGTATTTTCATAATTCATTATACGTTTTAGAAAGAATATTAGTTAAGCTATTTACTAATCATTTTTTTTTTTTTATTTTTGGTGCAGAACATGATGTTTTTTTATATATGGACTAGTATACAAACTTTTTAAAGGCTTGTGAGAAAAAAGGAATGCCGCGCATTCTAGACCTTTGTAAAACTTTTATACTAAAGATTTGGCAAGAAAAGCTTAAAAAATGAAAATAGACAGCGATGTAGTTGAAAGAAACGTAGATTACGCACCTTTCTTAAGTGAGTAATTACCGAAAGAACTCGTGTTAATTTAGTGCCCCAGCATCCGCTCGGGCACTAACATAACAGTCGTGCATTAATGACTGACTTTACGTTTGCGAAACCCTTTGTGTGATCATCACATCATTATAGTCGTAGAAAAGTGACGGATCTGACAAATATTAAATTCTGAAGCGTTCAGAATATAAAATTTTTAAAAATTGTCAGAGACTGTGGAAATGTGACGTTAAATTCAAATGTTATTTTATTCAAATAGACTTTACAAGCTCTTTTGAGTCTTCAAATATTTTAAAAGTTACCAATGATTCGGAAGAGTCGAGCCACGAAAAGAATCAGCAACAAATTCGTTAGCCACCCTTTTAAAAATAGTTCTTACAAAACTGATTTTAAATTATATTTTTCCATGTTAACTATAAGGACATCTAAAGCCGCACTAGTAGGATCATACCAGATTTGGCTAGGCAGGTGAGGGAACACTGGCAGTGAAGGTCAGTGTTAGTGATCACTATAAAGAGCGCGCTCCTTAATCTACACCTGGGTCACAAGTCCCGGGCACTGCTATGGTTCCTTTCCAAATAGATGCTTTAAGATAATAGTGATTCCGGCTTTGTATTGAAGAAATCATTGAAGGCAAGCGTTTATATACAGAATTAAACAAAGTAAAAATATATATTTCTATACTAATATATAAAGCTGAAGAGTATGTTTGTTGGCTTGAACGCGCTAATCACCGAACATAATCATTATTATAGAGATGTAATACGACATAGGTTTCTAATACCACAATACATTTAGTAAAACGAAAATAAACCTACAGTCAATTAATATAGATAGTAAAAATAGGTTATTCGTATGCCTTTTGTATCGAAGAATGTATTGGGTGTTGCTTTACGAATGTCTTAAAATTGCAGATTAACGCTGACATTTTCAGCCGACTTCAAAAAGGAGGAGGTCTGTATTTTGGGTGAAACTATTTTGATGATTCTATTTTTATATAAAATCTGGTGCTTTCCGTGTGATCCCATTTCAATTTGGTCCAGTTCTGATAATATCTGCAATTTTAGCGTGTATATATAAATTACTTTAGATATACAATAGATTCAACTTTAGCGTGATGGTATATAGCATATAACCTTCCTTGATAAATGGGCTATCTAACACTGAAATTTTGCTTACCGTTTGCCCCTTGTTATATAAAAAAAATTTTGTTTTTTTTGCAGTTTTCCGCTAAATGGTAAGTTTTATTATAAATCAGTTTACCTAAGAATTATAGATGAGATAACTGTCTATAAGAATGTGTAGAAACTTTTTCCCTAAGAGCCACTGTATAAGATATATCAATTCAATTTTATAACTTAAAACCCTGGCAACCATCATCCATGACCAGATTTTCACCGGCAACCCTATACATTTCTACTCGGAATAAAATTACCTTCATTTAAATATAGTCATCAAATGGTTAACATATGAGAGTATTTAATAATATCAACTTACCTGTTTGTACGTGGCAACCGCGAAATAGGGACCAGATACCACGGACGGAGATGCGGACGCGCGATGGCTCCCGCGTCTTCGTCGCTCAACGTGGCGCGGTGGAACATCGTGAGGTTTTAGTCGGTTGGAGCCCGACATAACCCGTCGTCGTCCCCTGTGGCGACGGGTATCCGTTCCGGATTTCCTCACGTTAAAAAAAAACCTTGTTTTTATATTTCTATGAATATAACGAACACTACTACTGGCCAACCAGATAATCGACAGCTCTAAATAAAGTTTGTGTACTTATAAAATGACAGTATTATGACACTACCAACATATTTTGATTTTAATGAAGTTTTCTGAAATGCTAAAAAGCATTCACGAAATATTATTTTTGTAATAATGAAGATAATTTGCCTATTACCAATTCTTTGTTATTCGATTTAAATACTTAAATTTTAGTTTATTAAACAGGCATCATTCTCAATGAAACTGGCCATATTAAGACATATAAGTGTAAAATATTTTAACCGTGGCCTAATCAGTGGTCGGCATTTGAGTCGATCGCTAAGTTAAGTTGCTCTGGCTGCGACCGGGTGATAGATGGGCGACCCATTCTGGCACTGGTTTATATTTGATATCCGACCTTCTCCGTGTTTCGGAAGACACGTAAAACAGTGGGACTCGATTAATGTCACTTTGTGATATGAATCGTAATTTTGAGGAGGTCGTGGCCTAATCAGTGGTCGGCATTTGAATTGATCGCTAAGTTAAGTTGCTCTGGCTGCGGCGGGTGATAGATGAGTGACCCATTCTAGCACTGGTTTATATTTGATATCAGACCTCCTCCGTGTTTCGAAAGGCACGTATAACAGTGGGACTCGATTAATGTCACTTTGTGATATAAATAGTAATTAGGCGCGTCCGGGTACCCGTTTAGAACACCTCAAAGAAAAATTAAATACGGAAAATGCAGGCTTCTACATCGATAACAGTAGCTATCAACTTACCTTCATCAATTCAATGGAAAACAGAGACAGATTATTTATTGTTTAGAACTTATTTTATCCCACTCCAAGGCAAAAAAAGAGGGTTGCTTCATCCCATATGGTTCCGTGTAAGGCTATGAGTTGCCAATCTCTATTATAACGATCCAAGTCATTCCTCCCTCTCATTCTTAGTCTGCCGCAAGGTCTTTTATCTTTACTAATATATAAAGCTGAACAGTTTGTTTCTTTGAACGCGCTAATCTCGGGAAGTACAGATCCGATTTGAAAAATTCTTTCAAATTTAGATAGGTCATTTATCGAGGAAGGCTATAGGCTATGTATCATCACGCTAAGTTCAATAGAAGCGGAGCACCAATGAAGAATGTTTCAAAATCGGGGGTTCTTTTCCCCATTTGAGAGCTTCCGCTGCGTGCGCTGCTTAAATGGTTAAAGTTTCGCAAAAGTCATGTATGACAAAATTGTTCCCCTTTAAAAGTTCTGTGTATTGTTTATACGTGTATATGTATTGATATATTTCTACAAAAAAATTGCGTTTAACAGGTGTCTGTTAGATTTCGTTTGAGGAGGTCGCGATCCAATCAGTGGTCGGTGGATTATATATTGACCATTTCATAGCTACTTTTTATAAACACAGTTTTTTTTTATAATAAAAGCATGTTACGTTAAAGATAAAAATGAAATGGCGAACTTATTTTGAGAATGAAATTATTGTAATCTTTTTAGTTCATTTTAGTAACCAGTAATAAAGTCATGTACTTAAAAAATATTTTTTTTATATATTTTTCATTGTACAGTAAGCTTTTTTTCACTTATTATTTGATTCCTACGAGTATAGTACTAAAAAACGGTCCATCAACCCAGAGGTCAGTTTTAAAGGGATAACGGCTTCAGGACAACAGGTTTCGCTACGGTTCCTGCGTTGATGCGCAGCGCTAGCGATATGATATACTCTGTAAACAAAGAACCTAATATACTTGTAATTAGCGTATGTTTAAATTATACAAATTTTGTAAGAAGGTTCATTTTTTAATCACGAGCAATTGGAAAATTTTCTCCTGCAGAACGAAACCTTGTAATTTCTTTTAAAAAATATTCTTGATGCTCACTCGCGGTTATTAAAATATGTGTTAGGTACGTAAACTGATGAAGACATATTTACCTTGGTGTCCTGATCATTTCGTTGTGAACCGGACATTTGAACTCCCAATCAGGAAGCTGTAGGATGTATATAATCTCCTCATCATCTTCCGCATCTTTTCGCTTTTCAGCTTCCGTTTTCGCATAAGGCTGCAATAAAATATAGGTATTTTTTAATGAAAAAATCATCTTATTTACTTCATGGCATGATTGCATCTATGAAATCTTTAAAAAAATGTGTACTGTGTTGTCAAGTCGCAAAAGACTGTCTAATGTCTATAACATTTTTTACAGGATGTACGTTTTTTTTATTTAATTATTTTAATAATGAGAAATAATATTTATTTTTCATTCAATGATTCAAACTTAAGGACATTCGAGTTTTACCATGAATCATAACCGTCGCTTTTGAGTTTAAAAATTTCAGCCATGGTACGTCTACATAAATAAATTATAAATAAAAAACGATAACTACATAAATTATACACTTATACGTGTATATTTTATGTATTTGTGTTTCTTCCAAGTCAGTCCAAAGTTATTACTTGCAGTTCTTAATAGTCCCTCATAGGACCTCCACTCCTTAGTTCCTCCTGTACGTCAACGCCAGGTTTTAAGGATGTTTACGGGCAGTTTGTTAGTGAGTTGAAAATTAGAAAATGAGCGTTTGTTATGTTTTTTTTTTTTGAAGAATATCAGGAATACTCTTTAAATAATATCTAATATTACAACGGGAATGGGAACGGCCTAAATTAAAAGCTTGTATTACGAGTGGTTGCGACAATACCGTAGTGGCATCGGGATTTGAACCGGATGCATTGTGGTCTTCTATCGTTGAGCTATTGAGGTTCTAATCTCTAATCGGTCGGTAGCATTTTCTGTTTGAATTGATGGTTTACTTACAAAAACGCTTGGTGCTGATATCGCTTCACTTGCGTCGAGAAAACCGTCTAGGATTTGCTGGTTGATCTTATATTTACGGGCCAAATTGAAGTTCTTGGCATCTTCTTGTGTCATAGGAAAGGTGATCAGTGGTCTCCTGTATATGTAACAATAAAAGATTTGTAGACCTTCCCATTATACCGAATATATTTTGAGTTAGGTTATGGTCATTTCCGTGCATTTAATCCTCTAGTTGTCAACCGTTGTAAAAAATAAATAAATTAATTAAAAACAATTCATTTTATAAAGACTAAACAGTTCAGTTATTTTCTTTTATCGTATAGATTACTTTTTATTATTATCAGTAATGTCTATATATCCTACTCAAGTTAGATTTTGTGAGTATAACCTCATATGTGCATTAAAAAAAAGTAAAATTAATCATTAACCTTTATGAAATGTATCAATTCCTTTTATTTATATGTCCCTCCTGTATAATAGTTTAATATAGTCATAAGAAGGTTTAATATTTAGATGTGCAATTTAAAAAAAGTATTTCAAAGAACAGCAAGCGAGAAGAAAATATGAAATCATCTGTTAGGGCATCGTTTTCCAAACTTTTTCAAGGCTTGGTTATTTTTAGAAATTCTTTGCGAGACCCCCCAAAGTTGTTATGGGCAACCCGGTACTAGCCTACTAGGTGAAATAAAACATGAAAAGGCATGGATTTTAATTGCCATAATAATGATAAAAAAATATTAACTCTTACAAATTTGTTGATTATTGATAATAGACCCAATGGACTTTATTAAAAATCATGATATTAGGTCTTTTAGGTTCTTTTTCCAGCCCGGCAGTTTGTAAACCGTGACCCGATACGGGGTCGTGACCCACCTTTTGGGAAGCGCTGCTTTAGGCATTGGAAACAACAAATTCTATTCATTCTTCATCAACATTCAAACATATCAAACTTATTCAAAGCACTTATTAGCTTCGTGCAGAGGAATTGTTTAAATTACCTAATAACGGCAGTTAACTTTCACTATCACGTCAGAAATTGGAATTTGGTAATCTATTGCACGGCCTACCTGTTTATCTACAGTTGAAAACAAAAAGTTAAAAAATTACAAAGATTCTATCTCCCATACCTAAAAGGGTCCAGGTACAGAGCCCGTTGCGGTAGCTTAAAGTGTTTCTTAATATAGTCTTCATCTAGGAGTTGAAAATCGCTTTTGGAAGAACCGGATGGTGCCTGAACGGGTCGTGGGCGTGCCCCCTGCTCGGATTGACCATCGCGAGGCACCAGGCATATGAGCGGGAGACTCGCTTTGCCTGTACTGCTGCCAACACCAGGGCACGTGCAGCAACTGGAAAAATCATATTTGGAGTCAGTAGAACAGCGAGCTGTATTCAATATCACCACCAGTTATCTCAAAATTCTACCACATTTGATATCCACAATCATGCGAATTACTAGGACTTTCCTAGCTTCATCTCCGGTGATTTCTGTCCTGTACGACCTAGACATCTTCAAGAATAAAACCTACATACATACTTATTGTTCAAAGGCTTGCAAAGCATGACATGTTAATGCAAGTTTTTTGACTGTACTGTTGTTCTATAGACATGCCCCTAGCAACTGAAAAAAGAAGTCAGGTAAGGGCAGTTTAATGCATGTCCGAGTCTTTACAAATTAACTTTTATTACAGTAACAGGTTTGATGACTTTGAGAAGAGATTGTAATATATTAGTTATTACAATATGGTTTCAGGACGTCGGTTGAACAGTAATGTACTATAAATAGTACACCAAATAGAATGATGGGCATGATTTTAGATAAGACAGAAACACATTTGATGCTAAATTAATAATACACCTACCCGGCCATTGTATCGTTGCTTGTTTCCAATTATTTATCAATAAAATTTCCTCAATACTCAAAGATTGTCATTGTTTTTTTAATTTATTTTATAATTTTTATTATAATTATAGATTTACATAATTTAATAACAAATTAACATATTAAAATGACATGTCAAAAGAAATTGTTGACGTTATCGTTTTTTTTTTTGATAATACAATTTTAGATGGCTTTTAAGTGTATAAAAAACAGTTTGTATGGAAATTAATCATTAGAGTTGTTGACGCTTCTGTTTTGGAAATCTTTTATAACTTGGTATCATGAGACTGAAGTATTCGAAAGGTTTAAACCGATTTTTTTTTAAAATTTTATTGTTTGTATAAGTGGACACGACTCAGTAGGTGGCGCTGTAATCGATTTCAAGTTTATTTGATTTTCATTCGTCAATATATTTTTTAATGTGAAAATCTATTAAGGCGCCCAGTAGGCTATGTTCTACCCTAGTAAAAAATAATTAAACCAAATATTATTTTTTTGGCATTTATGTTTATGGATGCTAAGTTTTTCTGACTTTATTTTCAAATACATTTCGTCTAGAAAACTGGCTTAACTCCTATTTTTATTTATCTTTTATGTAACATCTACCACCCCCAACAAACTAACCGGGTACGTAGCAACATTTACTCGCCCTTGCCTAAGCAAAGATTCTCTCGTGGAGGCAATAAAGTCGTAGCTTCAGGCGCTACATAGTAGACGGTTTGATGAATCGCAGACGTTATTACGTAGTTAGACAGTCTACATTAACCCGTTACGCATATTCATTCTTTATTACTTGTACATTAAGGCTAATATTGATTGATGTATTAATTAATTTTCTGCGAAGGCCGATGTGGGTACGGGCCAGTTGAAAGACATTATTTTGTTAGATTGTCTACATTAATATTGCACGCATATTTATTCTTTATTACCTATAGATTAAGACTTATTGTTTGGTGTATAGCTAAGTCGACGGTTGTATAGGTTCTACCCAGTTGAAAAAGTGCCGCGGTTATTATTGGTTAGATCGTCTATATTAATGTTGCATGCAGATTTAGTCTTTTTTACTTATTTATTAAGACTGTTATTGTTTGATGTATTGTTAAATTTGATGCGAAGGTCGCTGAGTGTACAGGCTGTTGCTTGTTGAAAAGTGGCACGTGGCGGCCACGCGTTACTTGCAATATTGAGCTGTTGTCTCTCGCGAAGCGTAATATTTATGCGAACACGTTTATTAAACACCTTTGGATGGTTCTGCCAAATATCTACTCGAATGTTTTTCGTATTTGACACCACTGAATACTATTTAAAAAATGCATAAACACTTAACATCAGTTGTGTATGCAGACAAGCCCGTGCTTTCTAAAGTAAAAAAATCTGCTATTATTTTATATAAGTCAAGGTTATGTGCAAGAAAAATTGTCAGTGTGTGTGTGTATTCATTTTGTCCTCAAAATAGCAAATAGCTGAGCCGATTTCGGACGAAACTTTCACTGGAACATAGCTGATGTTACAAAGGAATTAAATATGCTACTTTAATTACAACAAACGAATCAGAGTCCGTTCAAAAAACTAAAACCCTCGAAAATGAATCTTAAATCCAGAACGGGCGAAGTCACGAATTACATTCAATCCATATTAATATTATACATGTGAAAGTACATCAGTATGCTAGGTTTTCACACCTAATTCGTTTAGCTAATTTTAATGAATTTCGGTATAGAGATAGATAGGATTTTGGAGAAGGTTGAAAGATAATTTAGGTAGGATCTTTTAAAAGAAAAGGTTACTCATAAAAAATTTTAATCCTCATAATTTAATAAAATCATAGAATTCGTGTGCGGGCGAAGTTGCGTGTTACAACTAGTATAAAAGTAGAAACCATGTTATTTATAAAACGTACCTTAAATTCGTAAACTTATACTATCGGGGGTGTAACTCAGCGGTAGAGTGTCTGCTTCGCATGCTGAAAGTCCTGGGTTCAAATCCCAGCACCTCCACGATAAATATCGTTTTTATTTTTTTATTTGATACCTACTTTAAGTAATTTCTAGTAATTAAGTAGATATTGCAAATATAACAATTAGTTAAAGACAAATTTCTTTTTCTTTGTAATTTTGGTGAGTCCAGTGGATAAACCAGTTTTT
>JANCMC010022637.1:81550-104413 GCA_024363005.1 Charaxes varanes
ACTTGTTGACGTTATATCGATCAAACACTCGTTGACACGCATTTGAGCAGCGCTTCCCAAACTATATATTCAAGGCCCAGTTGTTTTACACATTTTCTGAGTGACCCTCCAAAAAATTTATGCGTATAGCCTATGGTAAACCCTGTACTAGCCTGCTGGGTGAAATAAAACATGAATAGCCATTGACTTTCGTTGATTAGCTAAACTAGCTCTTTCCCGCCACTTCGTCCGCTAAAAATTGCTAGAGCCCTTTAACCTTCTTAAGAAGCTTTAAAGTCTCTCGCAAGGGCCAGATTGATCTGGCCTTATCGAAAATTCCTTTGTTAACGGATGTCTAGTAAATATAAACTACCTCCTTGTCAAATGTCATCTTTGCACGTTCCACCGTTTTCGAGTTTTCGTGTTAGGAATTCTTTCGTTTTTATACGATACGAGAAAATATTAAACAATGTACTTTATTAAAAATCATGATATTTCCTTTATGTAATAGCTATAGTCTGATTACAAACCAGATCTTGGAGCAGTCTTTAGTTACCCTTTTCTTACAATCGACGATTCGCAGGGTCTATGTTCGAACTGGTTAACATCATCCACTGCGTGCAGAAGCAGATGTCCATCCACGGCAGCGTTTCGCATGCGGTAGTGCATCAACTACAGCGACGACGCGGGCGATGCAGTTGGTCGCTTCGTGAAGAAAGCGATTGCTGCGAGCGAGCATGCTGTAGTCGAATACAACGATAGAGCGGCCTTCTACCACCGTGACCCACATCTCATCGCGGAAATGGCTGTCCCTAAGAAGCCCGAAAAGAAAGTAGAACTGTAGAAGAATAATGAAATCGAAGATAAAAGGAGGAAAGTAAGAAAATAAGGCCTTCAGCCAGTGGGGTATCCAATGACAATAATAAAAAAGAAGCTTTGGTTATCCTCTGTCATATTTTTTTTAATAGGAATTATTTTTTAAGGACAGTTTCCTTTCTATCTTAAAAATATTAGATCTTCACATCTGCATTACAACCAGGCATTTTCTTGACCAAAACCGGGTCGCCATCCACCATTTGGGAAACACTGCATCAGAGTGTTCTTCTGTCAGTTGCCACCCTTTTTTTGTCGCTTGAGCTCTCCGTATCAATTTCGATTTTGCATAATTCCCAACGATCGTCCCGTTAGAAGCGACATTAAATGTTTAATATCGCGTTTCCTAAATGGCCGGTCGCGTTTTTTTACGGATATTGTTACGGTTTAAGGTTCAGATAAAAGATACAGAAACTTTCCTGTTCATCTTTTCGGTATTTGGACGGGGTAACGGTTATTTAGGATTCGCTAAGTCCTAAAGATGAATCAAGGCGGAATTTTTGGTATTTTGATTTTTAAGTATATTAAGTTCCTTACGTTTTGGTACGTGTACAGTGTTCTAATTGAGGATATTAGGGAAGCGTTTACATTTGCTTTATGGTAACCGGATACGAAAAATAAAGTCATACACATACACAATATTTACGAGTACAATCAGTAAAATAAATAGGTGTTTACCTGGGTATTAAGTATAAATATAAACAAATTTAAAATTTTAGAGTCTATTAAATTAAATCAAATGCACTGAAGCAATTTATTTTTAATAAACAAAAGCATTACAGCCTTTTCTCCGTCCAAAAAATTTTTTAACGGCCATCTTTGACCAGCCAGCATTCACATCATCGACCCTCGATATAACTTCCGATTAATATCGAATAATAATCGAAGTGCCGAACTTTCGGAATCGGAATAGTATCTCTGTAACATCCCTAGTTTTAATGCTCTTATGCCGGAACCAGACATAGCTCAAAGTATTTGTACATTCTTGTCCTTGAATACTACAAAGTCCTACAAAACTATGCGAAGCTACACAAAGTCCCCGGCCACATTACATGCTCATTGAAATGATCATTCAAATGAAACCATGTCTGGTTTTGGCATTATGTAAAGTTGACAGTGAAATTGCGAACTGTTTCTAAACTAGATAATATGATAGGCTGTAGGTGTTTGATGTATTATTATTTATTATAATATATTGATTATTATTTATTATAATAAAGAGCGGGTCCGGCAGATGTAGCCTTAACCCGATTTATCTTCACACGAAAGCGACCAATTCCGAATTATTTAGTATTTAAAAATTATAATTTAAGTTTTTCGTTCTCTTTCCTTGTAATCCTTCCCTTAATTAGTTCTAATATAATAAAACAGATACAATTGAAGTAGGTCCAGCCGTTTTTGCCTTATATCGAGAAGCATATCAAATTTGGGGTGGGTTCCGACAGCAGCGCCACCTTTCGGGTGCAATTGTCTTATCAAACCATCTACGAACTCTTTAGAATATAGAAACAAAATTTCATCCAAATCTGTCCAGTAGCTTAGGAGGAGTAAGGTGAGAAAGGTTTGTTCAGTCGAGTTTTATGACATATTCCAGATATTCTAATTATATTGAGGGTTTTAATTTTTTTGCGCTGAACCCTAAATTTTTTAGCTACAAGTAAAGTAGTGTATTTTATTATTTGTAAAGCCTAGCATTGAAAGTCCCGTCAAAATCGATCCAGTCGTTTTGTAAATTTCCCGTAACAACACAGACAGACAGCCAAAGAAGTGTTTGTTACAAAACGTTATCCTGATAATAATAACAAAGACTAGAAAAAAAAGAATTACCCAATTTGGTGCAGTCGTGTGGAAGTTATGTATGTACGTGCATACATTTCGGCGATTCATATTTATTTATGTAGAAGAGACGGTAGAAGAAGAAGGAGAAGAGAAGTCTACTCGTACTAATAGCTGTGGGCTGCCCCAGTCCCAGTCCCCTTTATCAGCGCGGAATCAATTTCCGCTTCAGTGCCCTTTCTAAAGCATTTAAATTAAATTTTCCTTAGAAGTTCCATGGCCAAATATTTGTTCCGAGGATGCAAGTTTTGGGGGGTACATAATGAGTTTGTATCTATATACAAACTAGTCGAAACCCAACGGCTTTTCTATAGAAGCGATTGGCTTTTCGTCTTTGAAGCAAAGAACGTATTAGGGGCTTGGCAGATTTCGGTTCAGAAATCGGTTCAGTAGTTTTAGCGTGAAAGCGCGACATACAGACAGAGTCATTATCACTATAATTGCACATATTTAAGAATATGTGCAATTATAGGGTTTTTATATAAACAAAAGCATTTATATTATTTTTACAAGTTGATGTTTACAAGCAAACTCATTAGTTGCCAACCTCGTCTCGCCCACACGTGGCCAGATGGCAGGCGGCTATTAAGGGATGGTGACGTTTAAATTTATCTCGTTTGTGCTCTCTTATTTGCTCAGATGGGAGTGGGTTATTGGACAACTGTAACGCTGTCACTTAGGTGATTCGTTCCCCTAACTCCTGTGTCGAAAAATTTACACCTCAATATACACCCGAAGTATTGAGCTACTTTAAGCGATTTGATAATTTTCTTTACGGCTTAATTTATAGTTTAAAACTATTATTTATCTTACATAACAATTTATTCCCTTTAAAATATATACCTCAAAAGGAAAAAAGGAACCCTTATAGGATCACTTCGTTGTCCGTCTGTCTGTCTGTCTGTCTGTCTGTCAAGACTCTTTTTTTCATTTTTTATTTTTTTTTGTGCCCACGAACCCTATTTATTTTTTATACAACTGTGATTATTTTTCTATAATTAATGTAGGCGATGTTATTCCTTGTAACGTCAGTCATCTGCCTGTGAAAGTCCCGTCGTAATCGGTACAGTCGTTTCGGAGATTACCCGAAACAAACAAATAGACATTTTTAAATTTACGCTTTTCGTTATAGGTATCTACATATGCAGCCATATGTAATTATTTAAAAGCAACAATTTCAACTTTACAAGCAAACATCAATTTTATGTATTAATATGTGAAGCGAAAACTTTGGGTACCATTCTATGAAAATTGCGCGGACGGAGGAGTATGAAATTTGGCACAATTGTATTTTATATAGGAGAGGGTGTACGAACGCTAGTATTTTTTTATCATTATGCCATTTTAATCTATTACATTATTAAAATAAAACCACACGCACACCATTGCCAAACAATTTACACACACACGTAATGGACGATGTCAATGCGTAATCGTGACAACCGTATGTCAAATTTTATTTTCTGTCAATAGAGCAATATATGTCGTTGCACGCAAAAAGGTTTGTGGAATTTCGACCATCTCTAGTAGATAGATAAGTAATTCTAAGGTACGTCCTTAAACTTAACAAAGTAAGCAAACTATTATAAACTATACGATGAGGGTTGAGGTTAATATATCTCAACAAGCAAAAACAATTTGATCACAAATCTTTATTTCCCTTGTTGCCACTTTGAGGTTTATCACAAGACTGACTCGACTAGTTCAAAATGACGCAAATGAAGGGGATTGAAGGTAGGGATTACTGACGTTTCAAAAGGTAACAGTCATTCCCATTCATTCGACGTCATTTCCAAGTGTTTCCGGTTCTTCATTATTAATTTATACAATAATATATTTCCTATTATAAAATTATACAATAACTCAATAAATATTATATTATGTGTAATAATCGTATACAATAATATGTTTATCTATGTCCAATAATATAAAATATAACAGACTTTAAAATTAGGGTTCCTTTGTAACTAGAACGATTGAAAATAAGATACTAAGAAAATCACAGATGATGGTCAGCCTGGAAATGTACATTCAATCTAAGACGATCGGCCTACGAAGAAAATATCCCAAAAAACTTTTAACAAATAAGATCCTAGGTACTTAGTATGCGAGTGGCGCACCAGCCTCTGACCTTTCCTATATAGCCTTTAATGGATTACTGCTTGCCTTGCCATTAAAAATAAACTGAGCTTGCCTTGGAGAAAATCTTAATTCTAAGTCACTTGGCATTTTTTATATATATATTGCAACAAAAGATGCAGGTGGTTCACCTTAATAGCCACTTAAGTGAACCTCCTCCCATGGATGGAAGGACCAAAAGACCTGTAGATGTAGAACCTATCTTTAAAGAAGGGGTTTACGAACTGTCACAAACCGAATGAAACGCGATAACAATACCATCACTTGACGTGCCAGCGTTTCACGTCACGTCGACCTTATATGAGGAAGACGTACTGGTACTCAGACGGACTAAAGTCGAGGACATTGCCTTCAAAATAAACAAGATGAAGTGGCGATGGGCACATATAGCCATTGGCAACCACGCTCGGGGAAACGAAAGTTAAGGACGTCCTACCGGATGGACTGATGATTTGGTGCAAGTCGCAGAAAGCCATTAGATACAAGCAGCGCAACACCGCCATTCCTAGAAGTTGGAGATGATGGAGCCCTACGTTCAGCTGTGGACGCACTCAAGCTGAGATAATGATCATAGCATGGTAGAATCTATTATAATATTACCATTTATTTGCCATATTATTCAATAAAAAAGAATTCCAAAGCCCGAGTAAATAGGTACTGGTACCCGGACCCGCCAGCCCAACTCGACTGCAGACTAAAAGAACTGCAAGTGTGGCGCTACCTCTAATTAGATAGACAGGAGTAAAGGAAAGGGATGATGTAAAGGACATAAAGATAGATGGAAAGGTTGACAACGTTTAAACATGCATGTCATTTCACAATTTGACCGTTTCGCGTCGATCGATTGTAATCTACCGAAAGATTATATGTTAAACTGTAATCTCGAGAGATAGATTACAATCTAACGGTTGTTACAATTTAACGGTCACGTGGGTACTGATTAATTTTTTTCGTGCCTAAGAAGATACGTCACATTTTAGTCGGAGTGTACAAATAAATTTTGTTAGGAATCGCTGTGTCAGGGGCTTAGTTTTTTCCTTTCGTTTCTGTTCGCAAAACTTCCCTACACCCACGTAGCGGGAGATGGATGAGATTTCTTTTAACTTTCTACCTCGCTGACTTATTAATTTAGTTTTGCAAATGTGCAGTTGAAGAAAATAAAATGGAGAAGAATGTTTTTATGCTTTCCTTGTTGCGTAAAACTATTTAAATAAATTACTATTTAAGTATAACTAAGAATATTTTTACGTTTTCCTTGTAACGTAAAACTACTTAAGTATAACCACTGAGCAAAGTAAAAAGGAATTTCTAACAAACGCGGCAAAATAAAAGCAAATACACTGCTTTCAATAAAAATCCGTTCCTTAAAAATTTCCTTAAAGTCGTGTTTGGTGACAATAACACTTTTTTTAAAAACAAACTTAAAAAATATTACCATAGCACTAATTTATTGTTATAATGATTTAGTTTATTTTGGTTGTGCTATATTTAGAATTTTTCATTTCATTTTTTAACAGGTTTTTTTTCACTTTAAACTATTTTTAGATTGTAAGTGTAACTATATAAATCTTGTGTAAACTTATAAATGGGACGTACAATGTAACATGTTACAGTTGAAGCTTTCCTTTTTAATAAAATAAAATCTACTATACTTACAACACCGATGACTTAATGTAACTTACAATTGTTTTACATTTATTGAAAATTAGCTGTTTCCCACGACTTCGTTCGTATTAAATTGAGCTTCCAAGAGCCTTTAGGCCTCTGTAATCTGCCCCTATTGAAAAATACGTTCTTAGCGCATGAGTGCTAGCTGTAAACTATCTCCTAGGCAAATCCCACCTTTGTACGTCCCGTAGTTTTCAGATTTCTTCATAGGTTACCTTCCGCTTTTATATTCATTTATATATACACTTTATTGCACATCACAATAGGAATTAACAAATACAAAGAACACAGTCGAGAAAAGAGGTACACAAGGCGTTACCGCCAAAGGGCCATTTCTTCCAAGCAACCTTTGAGACAAGAGATTATGCGATGTTATTTATAGGTATTATATACAGATTAGAAGATTTACAAGTTAATATTTGTATCACCTTTTTTGTTATAGAAAATCCTCGTTGTTCGCGCGCAAATGCAACGCCGACCGATTCCGATGGCCGCTGAGCGAACCCAACAGGGGCGATGGTGGACAATGGAGTAAAGAGCGGGCGCAGCGCCGTGTTTTGTCTTATTTCACACACATTACCATGGACATCTTGAGAGCATCATTTAAATGGAGAATTATTGTATTTTTACATTTGTGATTTGCAAACAAGCACTTTGTCCTAACCAATGAGCTCACCAAAAACGGTTATAAAACCAGCCTATACGCGGTAGAGGCAGAAGCAAGGGGTTTACCAGCAAAATCCCTGTACAACTTACTAAAAGACCCTGGCTTGTCAAGAACTATCATACCAGACTTGGCTAGGCAGGGGAAGGAACACTGGCAATGAAGGTGAGTGTTAGTGATCACTATAAAGAGCGCGCTCCTAAACCTACACCTGGGTCACAAGTCAGCCTTCACCAGATTTCATCGACGATCCAGAAGTTCCTGATCTCATTTAATGTAAACACTTTTTATGAACGTGTAAATGTGTACTTGTAAGTTTATGAACAAACTATGATAATGTGTAATTACTCAAACTCGTAATGGTTTGTCCTCTTAAATTGAATGTACTTACTGAATTGTTTATTTCTTTCATCTTTTTATTTATATATTAAAATTTGAAGCGAAAACTTTAGGTACCATTTCACGAAAATTGCGTGGACGGAGGGGTTTGAAATTTTGGCACAATTATAGTGTACATAGAGGAAGGTGTGCGAATGCTAATGTTTTTTATAATATGCAATAGTAATATATTAAATTATTAAAATGAAACCACACGCACACCAATGGCAAACGATTTACACAAATTATACACACATGTATTGGATGATGTCAAAGTGTAATCTGGACAATCGTATGTTATAATAATTGTCGAAATTTATTCTTCTTATGATGAGCCGGAGGAGGCTGGCAGCGAGCAGGCCCACGTCCGGCGAGTTAGCCATGGGTCACTACGCCGTACACAGTATGACTAATTAAATTACTGAGATTACTGCGTAGTTAGTTGGAAGGAACTTAATTAAAAAGAATTCTTAAAAAAAAACCCTTATATTTTTAAAAGTCGTCCGAAGTATAAACTATCTCTATTTTTATTAAGTTTTAGTGAGATTATTTGCTGTCCACAGAACGCTAGTCTATAGTTATAGAGCTATCTAAAGGCGTCGGAGCTTGCATCACCCGTGCTATAGAGGCACAAATTAGATTCACAAGGGGCTATTCGCTTCCGACAACTGTATTATATTTTAAATTGACCATGAAAAAGAATTTGAGTGAAGGCTGCCCCTAAATAATGTCTTCATGGTTTATTTACTTTAAAAACATGAGTCATGATTATAAAACAAATTTTGTAATAGCACGCATGTATGCTAATTTAATTTAAAATGATAAAATATTTATTTATACTGATATTTATAATTCCTTTATGTTTTAAAAAGAATATTTTTTCCCTTTCAGATTGCAGCCCATCGCACTGCCGCTGAGCTATCGCGGCCTCATAAATAATTATAAGTATAAAGTTGAATGAAAATAATAAAACCATAAAAGCCTCATCGATTTTAAGTCAGTGAAATACGTCCGTTCTGATCTCGGATTCCATCCGTCTTTCTTACGTATCACTTGATTGTTATCTCTCCGATTGTAATGTAGATACAATTACATATTCGATGTCTGTTTGTTTGTCACAGACATGATGATCTATCAATGATGACAAAATCACATACTAATACAATTACACAACAAATATGTAACTTTCTCCATTAAGTCTAGATGTATAGGTAAAGTTATCGAAGATTTTGTGCCTGTCGCAGGAATCAAGCCTTCAACAACACACCCACCTCAAACACCTTTACTATTGCACTATATTTATGGCCTTCAGGCCAAAATATAGTGAAAAATGGTACAATAAAAAATAAAAGTAAAAATGAGCACGTTCGTTTTACTATTGTTTTTTATTTTATCTTTTGGGCTGTATGGCTGTGTTAACGTTGCCTTATGAAAACCGAACAAACATAATATAACGTTTACTACTATTTAAATTATAAATAATTTTCCTATAGAGTTTTGATTGATTTCCTTGCATTTTTTTTTGAGAAAAGCACTATGTAAGCCTCAGCTGAAACAACAATTGCCTATTGCAATTGACAATGGTCGTTTTCTGCACCTCGGCAACAATGTACTATTATTACATACAAGAGCACATCTGTACTATCTTAACATAGTATAAAATGAAGTCGCTTCCCGGGCTTGTACGATCTTTTAAACTACGCAACCGATTTCAATGCAGTTTTCGTCAATAAACAAAGGGCATCATGGAGAAGGTTTATACGGTAACATGAAAAAAACGTTGAATATCTGTTATAGTTGAAGTCTACATATGTAGAAATGTCGACAGAAATCCATTTTCCTTGGTTCTTCCTTAACTTGAAAACGGCTGAACCAATTTAGGTGGAAAAAATTTCGAGGGAGATTTAGTAGAAGATTCCCAAAATTCCAAAAAATGTTCTTAGTAAGAAGTAAAGACAATTAGGCGTTTTTTTTTTAATTCAAAACCATCATCACATTGCGAGTTTAAGCTAGTAGCTGTGTTTAATTTTACTAGTCTCTTAATCAATATGTGAATACTTTATTTTAAATTTATATTCAGTTACATATCTTTAGGTAATTAATTACGAAAAGTTAATAAATTTTAATATTTAATATTTATTTCGATATCAATGAAAAGCCATTCAAAGCATTTCTATGTTCCAAAATGTGTATTTTGTATGTACCCCAAGGCGCATTTCATATAAACTGTACTTCCCACTGGCCATTCAAGATTTATTTTTCTTTCGATTTATCTTGTTATATCCAGAAGTGAGTTACTTTGCGTGTTGTTCACACGATGTAAATGAATAAATGAGATAATAAAAACAAAATATAACTACTTTTTAATTTTTACTTGGATGGCATTACGACATACATAAAAATGATAATTAGCACTCGACAGACACTCGACGTAAGTACTAATTAAAAGAAATTTCCGTTTGTTGACTGTGATTATTATCATAACTATAGACAGAGTAAATTAAAAAATATATTTAATTGATATTCAGGTCTCTAGAGACAAAATGACGAAGACATAAAAATATATAATAAAAGTGTAATACGTGTGACGTTTTAGAACTAGATTTTTCATTGCCCTTTAAAAAATACTTTCATTTCAAGTGACGTTTAAAACTATTAAGAAGAGAACCTGTTAAGTTATATACTATAATATATTTTAGTCATCGGTTCATAGTAACAATTGGTAGGATCACTGTCCGTTGCGCCAACGGGTCAGTCGAAAACATTAAAAGTAAACAAAGAGTATATCTAAACCTAACTGTTCGTTTATTTGTTACGCTTTTATGCTTAAATTATTCAAAGCATTAATATTAATGTATATAATACTGTCAAACAATGTAATATATTCTATCAAAAAAACCGTTACCAGAGATACAGAAAAGGTGCTCAGTGCACTTTTTAGGTTACCTAGGAAACAAAAACTATAAGCGAGGCCATTAGCTAATCTAGAATTCATATAACTTCAAACATATAAAATTGTTCAACCACTCTAGCTGGCACGGGATCTAACTCTAAACTAAACTAAAATTAGGTTGTTGTTTGGTAAAATCCGATTTTGTAACTGTGGCCTCTTAAAGTATAATTTTATATAACGCTTGTTAAAATGATCATACATGATGTGAACAGCTTACAAAGTATGCTTAGCAGTTATTGGATAGCCTTCAGGCGCCAGCCGTTCATAACAAAAGCCTTTATCATCTAAGATAACCATCGGCAGATGGCTTCATTTTTCTTTAGATAGGAAAATTTATCTACAAATCGAAAAGTATTAGAAAGAAAGATGAAAGAATGAAAGAAGCGACGTTTATTCAAACGATATTACGAAGACAATTATGTGTAACTATTAAGTGTTAATAAATAGTACATTATAGTACAAGTGATGTTGGTGATCACCGCTGAGGCGCCAGTGCGACCCAAGCCGTCAGTTGAGGGTCTCAAAGGAGCCGAGAATGGTAATCATGAATACACACGTGTGTCATACGACGTTTTTCAACACATTTGTGAAGAAAATAGTACTAAACAACCATTTTGTATAGTAAATAAAAAGTTTATTTAGAGACAATTTAAAGAGCCTCAATAGCTCAACGGTATAAGGTATGGACTGAAATCCGCAAGGTACCCGGTTCAAACCCCACCGCCGTGGGGGTTTACTGGACGTGAAAATTTTTCGATCTTGAAAATGTTAGTACAGAAATTAGTAAAATAAAAATATGTAGAAAATAATGTACTCAGAAATATTTACTATAAAGGAGTCACTAAGCCATTGCGTCAGATATGAAATGTGGTTTGATTTAATTTTTTTTTAAATTTCAATTTTGTAATAACTACATAGTTTACCCACATCTTCACTGGTTATTGTTTATTTTGAAAATGAGACCTATATTTTTTGTATAATTTACCTTCTTCATCTTCCTCGTTCCCTCGTTGCTGAGGTTCGTGACCATGAACAAGCAGTCTCCATAAGCTACGATCATGTGTAGAGTGCAATAATTTATCTTCCTCACCTTAAATTCCGATTGACACTTTAATGTTTTACATATTCAATAATATTATTATACATTTGTAGTAACAAGTATTGAAATTTATTTCAGATAGTATTAAATAACTTCAATTTGAAGATTTCACAGTAATATTAGGAATTTATTTCACTATATTACAATTATATGAATATATTGAAGCCCCATTTACTATTGCATGTTTTATAAATGGGAATTTTTGGTTTTGACTATAATGTCTTTCTTATAGCGTAAATATGATTCTTATAGTGCAAATATTCTAGATATATAAGAGTGAATCCCATTTCCCTTTGATCACCGCGCCACGCGTGAAGGGCTAGACCGATTTCACTAACTCTTATTTGTTGTGTTTGTCAGAAAGATCTTTTAAAAGAAAAAGTTGATAAAATTATGTGAAAAATTAGTGAATTTGAGAAAATTATCATGTATTAATTGATTTTAACCGATATATACGACTTGCACGTCTATCAAAATACCTTGGCAGCAATTGATTTTGAAGCAAATGGAGGAAAAACCACAAATAAAGAAAAACCTGATAAAGTTTTACGTCCGTACGTATGATAATACGTGTCGGCGTTTGTTTATAGCGGCGTTGGTGGTGTAATGGTCAGCATAGTTGCCTTCCAAGCAGTTGATCCGGGTTCGATTCCCGGCCAACGCACACTTTTGTTTTTTTTTAATATTTTTTATTCTTAAAAAAGGAAAGCGGATATATGTAATTTAGATAAAAAGTTTATTTTTGTTTGCATCTAAAGTAAATCTTTTTTTTTTTTAATTTTGCATATAGATATCGTACCATAAAGTAAATTAATTTATTAAGACGACGAATCTAAAACACTATTTCCGATTTTGAACTACTTATATTATTGTCAAAAAACTGTCAACTTTATTTCAGTTATTCGTAATCTTTTTAAAGAATTTATCAGATTAAAATGCCAAACGTAGGTAGATTATTATTTAATACTAGTTAAAATCCGCAACTTTCTCTGCATTTTAATGGCTCGGTCAGTTTCCGATGGTTTTTATATTTTTACTAGCATCTCGCTCCGGTTTCGCCCGGATACAACATATTATACACTGGTTGCTAGCCTCGACTTCGTTCGCGTAAAAATAGGTAAAAAATTTAGAACCTATATAAGCTTCCTCGGTAAATGGGCTACCTAACACTAAAACTATTTTTCGAATCGGAAAGATAGTTCCTGAGATTAGCGCGTTCAAGCAAACAAACTCTTCAGCTTTATATATTAGTACAGGTATAAACCTTCCTCTTGGATTACTTTGCTTATTGATGAAAACCGCATCAAAATCCGTTGTGTACTTTAAAAAAATATACAAGAACGGGAGTCCACTTTGTTTTACACTTCTTCTTTGTGTACCTTTCCCCATTATTTGGAGTTGGGCCACCTTACTTTTCTGCGCCAGATATTTCTAAATATACTTGTCATTTCAGAGGCCCGAATTCGAGGATTCGACTGTATTTAGGATGAAAATATTCGTGCTAGGCCCACACGAGGCAAGTCTATATCGCGTCACGCTTATAATCAATGCTGATGCAACCTGCATTGATACTAAGGAGAGTCCAATTTGGGCCCAGCACGAATATTTTCAAAGTCAAACCTTCGACTCGAACGATTCGTTATATCGTGCTAGGCCCTCAGATACTTGGGCTGTCTATTGGTCTTTCTTCAATTGTGACCACCAAGTCAAAGAATTTGTTTTCTTTTAAGTCTGATTTATTTAAGGGTCTTAAATCTGTATGAGATTATGCCAGACCCATGCAAAAATATATATCTCTTACATAACACATAAGTATATATCTTTATTAATTTACAAATGTGGCAAACAAAATTCACTATATATTTGTCACACTTGTAAATCAGTTCAAATAAAGTTATAGCTACCTCGGATGTCGGGCTGGATAAAATAGATTGCATAATGCCAACTTTCTTTATAAGTTATAAATTATATTCGTCAATGAGAATACTTTGTACAGCTTCAGTTCGCACACATTCCATCAAGACTGTTGAATTTCTTTTATTTTATTTGGGAAACAAACAGTACAAACTAATCAAAAACTTAATGATAATTAATATTACTTTTCTCTTAACCAGTAAAGTTTCCACTTATAACTATGTTATACAAGTAAGAGCAGAAATATTGCGTAATTGAAACAAGTACAAACTTTAAAATATTAATTTTTTTATTGTATACTAAGTAAAGATTAAGGTGGACAACCTTAAATCTAAATATTTTTCTCTTTACAAGAGCGCGCTTATAGTGGACATCCGTTGACTTTTGAATTTCGAATTAACCATTGTTTTGGATAAACTGGGTTCCTCTGGCTCTTAGCGTACTCTATGAAGAGACAAAAAGACTAGAAAATCGAACGGAATATAAAAAAAACTTATGCCAGATGCTGACAATAGAAGTACAATCAACGACAGTAGCGGATAGTTTATTTACTAATATAGTACTAGATAATAAAATACCTCATCATTAAGCAGACCGTGGCCTAATCAGTGGTCGGCATTTGAGTCGAACGATAGGTTAAGTTGCTCATACTGCGACCGGGTGATAGATGGGTGACCAATTCTAGCACTGGTTTATATTTGATATCCGACCTCCTCAGTGTTTCGGAACGCACGTAAAACAGTGGGACCCGATTAATGTCACTTTGTGATATTAATCGTAATGCTGTAGAGATCGTGGGGGTTCCGAGGATGACGTCAATCGGTCATCTTTACTCGCCCCACAGCCACATCCTCTACATCCTAAGCGGACCCTGGAACTAGACCTGGATAACGCTAGGAAGAAGAAGATAAGAAGAATAATATACCATACTATCATCATCGGCTTATTGCAGTCCACTGCTGGACTTAAGTATTTACGCGCGAACACACATCTGCCAGCGACCTGTCACGAGTCGTCACACCACATAACTGGAGGGAATAATATACCCAGACATATTAAATAGCTCTTTAAATATTTCTTTCACACGTAACATTGGCGTAATGTGGCGGCAGTGCTGTCACGTCAAGTGATGGAGTTGTTGTCGCGTTTTTTTTTTCAGTTTGCGAGGCGTCGTTCCAATAGGGGCGATTGATGTCTAAGAAGTGCCTTAATTGAAGTGCGATGCAATCGCGCTAATTGAGTTAGGACATTCTTAGACATTAACATTTTTGACAGCACGTTTGTACCAACTCAGTTCGCTCGCATCGCGCATTCGGATTCTATTAGGACCATGCCAAAGAGTACCCTGCGGCCCAAACCCCTCTTTAAAGGCCGATACCGAATCTGCGAGCTTCTTGGTGGAGCAGATGTCCATGGGCGTCGGCAATCACTTAGGTGCACCGCTTGCCCGTTTGCTCCTTGTAATATAATAACAAAAATAAAAAAGTTATATTACCTGTGGCTTATGGAAAGATGATAACAAAAAGAAAACCGTAATGAATATTCTTTTTGAATGATTTTTTTTTTTTTGAAAATGAATCCTAATTCAAAAATGCCATTATAATAAGGATTATTTGAATGTTGAAAATAAATTGCTTTAACGATATCTGAATTATTGTGAAATGGTGATAAAAAAATTGATGATAAAAAATATGATATAATACAGCTAAGTATTAGTCCAAACAACAACACTTGGAATACTCCTGAAATATGTACCTCAAAATGAGAAAGTTATTAAGTATTTCTAAATATATTATATAGTATATAGATCTCAAATACAAATGAAATAAAATAATTTTAAAATTCAATACATAAATACTCTATAGTATTTCAACACGTCTGTACAGGAAAGTGGCGGCACGAGCTAACCGGTAAAAACTCGTCGATTGTCCCCAATCGATCGGCTTTTTTCTACCATTGACTGACGCCATGACGCCGTACCTCCATTGTTCTTTGTGCAACATTAAGAAAAAACTTAGATTTAATTTTTAGGTTGTAGCTAAAGCAATGATATTATACCGTACAGCCTGATTTTCTATTTTGGACTTTGTGTACCGCGCACAGGCCAACAAAATAATTGTGACATAATTTACAATTTTACGAACGTTACGAAATCAAAAAAGTCTTCAATGGCGTGAAAGGTTACAAGTACTCATATATTTTTTATTTATTTTGAAAGTCATCGACTCGTCATATAACATTATAATTCTTAAGTACACAGATTAGTTCCATATGACGCACAATTACAAGTGTTTTCCACATAAATTGATGCATACCAAAAATAAGGGCAAATTAAGAACCTCCTTTTATTCCATCAAAGAGTAAATTTACACAAGATGTATGATTATCGTCTGTGGTCAATACATCTATGTGACATGCGTTATGTCGGCCAATATGTAATTTTGTGAAAGTAATAAATACTGAGGCATCAGCTGGCGACTTTCACGTATTGAGGACGCACCTTAACATGACCGTTTATACCTCACAAGAGTTGAGCATTGTTTTAAGAAATAATTCTTGTTTTTAGGTGTGCTGAATACAAATTCTTTTTATCATGGAACATCACGTTTTTAGATAATGTGGGTATATATTTTAACCAAGTAAAGATAAAAGACAAAAGAAATTTTTTCATTCATTGCTTAACACAACTAATTTTTTTTTATCTAGATTATGTTAATTAGAGACCAGTTTACACATTTCCTTTTTTGTACTTTTTCGCTTGCAAAAACATCTGCAAAGTCACTGTAAAGTGTCCAACAGTAGTCTGAAACCATTGAGACACTCCATATTTTCTTTTTTTTCCATCACCATAATATCTTGGTGTAATCGTTCACCTTGTTCTTCACACAAAATAAAATTGTACCTATTTATTTTGTTGTAGATAGCCCAAAAAAAAAAATCTTTATTCATTATAATAAAATTTCTGTTATTCAGATGTTTGAGTTTCAATGCACCTAAATACATAAACCTTTTCGAATTGTGTTTTGCGTATACTATTATTTATTAAAAATAACGAGATACATGATATAAGTATTATGAATTTCACACTCTTTGTGTGATTAAATATCACAGAGATATTATAAAAAAAAACCGTATTTAACCGTAAGCGATTTTTCGCTTCACAAACCGCCGTCTCGATTTTATAATCGCTCGTTTTTATATTTTATAAAAATGGCCAAAAGCATGTCAAGACAGGCTTTGTACATATAGAAGGGTTCCGCATTTCATACGCTATAAACGTATTTGTTAAATAACTTCGAAAGTCGTTATGCAATTTCGTTCAGAATAATTTTCCTAATTAATTTTTAGTATGTTCTATCAACATGGAAAATTTCAAGTCTCTACGTGTAATAGTCTGGAAATGCTTGGAGACCAACTTACGGGCAGACAGACGGACGGACAGACAAAGCTAAATTATTATGGTTCCTTGTAGCACTACGGAACTTCACGCCGATCTCATCCGAGAAAGTGGTACTGGTACCCGGACGCGCCGGCCCAATTCGGCTACAAGCATGGCGCTACCTCTAATTAATTGTGAAAACACAGTAATTTAAATTGTTACATTATTTCATGGTATCATGTGTTGGACAAATTACTTGAGTTAAACAGAAATATAGTATATAATTAGATTATTCAAAATAGCTTTTCTATTATTTTTCATATCATTTCATTCGCTAGCTATCACAATAAATTAATATAGCAATGAATTGACCACCTTTAAAATTCTTCCTCATTAAATGTGGTGCCTCTCTTTGCGACAGAAACTTAAATACATTGAGATGGTCCTCTAACCTATTCTTCTTCTTCCTAGCGTTATCTCGGTTAAATACCAGGGTTCGCTTAGATTGTAGATGATGTGGCTGTGGGGCGAATTAAGATGACCGATTGCCATCTGACGTCATCCTCGGAACCCCCGCGATTTCTGATAGATGACCAATCATAACACTGGTTTTTGAATTATCCGATCTTCTACGTGTTTCGAAAGGCACGTAAAACATTGCGTCCCGATTAATGTCACTGAGTGATATTAGACGTGAGATTGTAAAAATTTGGGGGTTTCTGGGATGACGGCCCGACATCTTAACTCGCCTTTCAATCTGCAATCTAAGCGGATCTTAGTACTACACCGGGACAACCGTAGAAAGTAAATTAGGTATGTTATTATCTCACGTCAAGTTTTAACATGTTATTTAACGATTATAAGGCCCTCGCTCACGTTATTCTTTGCATCTTGTATTGTTAGCAGCGTAGAAAAAGTTAACTGATGGAATCAGTCGTTACTTTGCGGAAATCCATCCATGAATGAAACTTCATTCGTGTATTAAAGCAAAGTAGTTTAGTTTTTCATGCATGTCAAAGAAAAAGTTGTCAATTCTAACGGTTCTGGACCTTAGTCACGAGTTGTCTCTGTATTAATACTCTTATGAACAACTACCCTCCTCCATGTATACGCTACAGCTATATAAAGCAACTCTGGATCCGCATTTTCGACCACAGCTCTCACATATGAGGCTTATCGAGTTTAAGGGAGGTGCTGCTATGTTAATTTTAGCGTGCCTTTGTTTCCGCTTTTTGGCCAGCACCTCGAACCAAGAATTGTCATGAGATATTAAGCCGTTCGACATGGTTTTTCTCCATTTGTCTTTATCTTCCGCGAAATCTTCCCAGCGATAAAAGTCAATGTCGAAGGAGACCATATCACGCTTTGTGCAATCCTTGAAGCTCAAAATCGGACGGCCTATTAATGATAATGGGATATAACGAGCTTTGATTTAGATCAGTATACTTAAATGTGCAATAGAGGAGTAACTTTTTCTGACAGCTTTGTATTGTTGATTGCTTAATGAATTTAATTTACCTATTTTTCTTGCTTGAATCAGAAGCGCGATGCACCGCCTTAAAGGCTGGCAAGGCATCTGCGAGTCTTGTCCCCAGATTTCCACGGGTGTCGGTAGTCACTTAGGTTAAGCGCCTATCCGTTTGCTTTTTGTAAAAAATAAAAATGGCCTAGAGCGTGTCAAGACACGCATAGAAGGGTTCCGTATCTGATACGCTATAAACGTATTTGTTAAATAACTTCTAAAAGTTGTTGTCCCATTTCGTTCAGAATAATTTTCCTAAAGAGTTTTTAGCATTTTCTATCAACATGGAAAATTTCAAGTATCTAAATCTAATAGTTTGAAAATGTAAGGGGGGACGACTTTACAGGCAGACAGACGGACGGACGGACATAGCGAAATTATAAGGGTTCCTTGTAGTACTACGGAACCCTAAAAAAGCTGCTTATCTAAATAAAAACCTTCAATTCGCGATGTAGGTTTCCGCCCTGTTACATCAGATAAGCCATCAAGGTAATGACATATTTCCTTTGTTCTTTATAAACTGAATTTATTTTAACTTTCGTGAGTCGATGCCAAGGGTTCATTATACTTTCCGACGCGTCTCATTGTTTATTAATATTTTTACATCGTCTTGCATTAAAGGATCGTGTTTTCTCACAAGGATGACAATTAAGAAATATCGTGAGAATTAAAAAACATCACGCTATCTTTTCACCTAGAATTTTATCTTTAAAACCACATCTACAACTAATATATAAAGCTAAAGAGTTTGTTTGTTCGCTTGAACGCGCGAATCTGAGGAACTATTGGTCCGATTTGTAAAATTCTTTCATTGTTAGAAAGCCCATTTATCGCGGAAGGCAATATATCATTGCGTTAAAATTGAATCTATTTTTTTCACCTAATTTTACGCACACGAAGTCGCGGGAACAGCTATTCATATGTATAAAAACGAAAGGTCAGCTAACATGAAACCTCAAAAACCGCGGGACGTACAGATAGGAGTCCAACTATACTATGAGTTATTTGCATCCACCACCGTACACTAAACTCAAATTCAGATTTCGGCAGTTGTAGAAGTAGTAGAAGAATATATATATATATATATATATATATACACATATTTAACAAGCCTACTTGTATAATGCAGATACCAATATTAACATTAAAGACAAACCGCATTGGTTTTTTTAATGTTAAAATTATTAAAAGCAAACGTGTACTTTCTTATAAATAAATTTAAAAAAAATCTAAGTGTACGCCGCCACCTGCCATGTGACACGTATGCGATACCGAAAATCCTTAAATACAAGCAGGCAGGGGCCTATACGGTTTTACTCTGTGAAAAGACCTAACATAAATTTTTAAATGTGATATCGCCGTTTTAGAAAGCCGAAGGGAAATGGGTAGAAAACGATAAGATGCGGACGGACTCACTTGATGGGCCGCCTCGTCAGGTCGGGGTTGGGCGGAGGCCTGTTATGCCTAATTACAATATTTAAAAGTGGCTATTTTTTCCTACTTTAAGTTTTATTACTTTATTTGAAAGTACGAGGAAATTGTCTTTATTAGATTATTTTTAAAAAAGTATTCACATGATTGTGATTCCGTACATAAGTTGAAAGACCAATAATAATGGTTAGAAATAGGTGTAGAACTGGAGTAAAAAAGGTTAGGATCGTAAAGCATTCTTTATTGCTTCGCATAATGAATCGTCATTTTTTTGGGCAATTTTGTTTTCACATTTGGCACTTTGGGAAACCGCATTAAAATTAGAACTAAAATAACCCTGCAAACGTACAGGTACATACATTCGATTCGATTCGATTCGACTTTTATTCGAACATAAAAGTCGCCCAGAGATATTGATTTTATGATTACTGACAACTTTAAAAAAAAATTTAAAGTAATGATTCGACAAATCCTTAATTTATAGCAACATTGTTTAAGCGGCAGACATAACAAGATGGCAATGATGTCGAGTGGAAAAGGTTACACCAAAGCAAACTAGATGGCGCTGTACGGATGACGACAACAGCAGTATAAAAACTAACTCACGCAAGCGAAGTTTCTACTTACGATCACTATATATAGACCTTCCGACGAATAACTGTCGCCGAGGCGCGGCCGCCCCGAGCGACTCCAACAAGCCTGGACTCGCAGATTTTCCTTTGCGGTAGTTGAGTATATCGACCTTCGCTCCCACCTTTCATTCCTCGCCGTAAAGCTTTCCACCTTGCTGTGCCTTACCCACAGGTGTCATTCGATTGGGAATGGGAATCAAATAGTTTTTGAAAAATTCAAGAATCGTCCGAAGAAATTACAAATATTAAACAATTAACTAAAACAAAAAAGGGGTTTGGTTCTTCCTTATATCTCAATTATTCGAGTTACTTCAAATCTGAAAATAGATGCAAAGAGAGGAGGAAACTTTCCATTAAGGGCCGGCAGCGCATCTGCTGGCCTTCTGGTCGTGCAGATGGCCATGGGTGCCGGTAGGCACTTCGGTGCCCGATGCCTGCTGTCTGCCCCCTCGTAACATAAAAGAAAAAATCAAATCTTGACTATTTATTAAAATAGAAAACTTATAACTTAATTTACCAAAACATAACGACTAAACTACGATGATTTTTTGTTTTTTCTTTTCGAATAATTAATAGTTAGCTTAAAATCTTAAAATGTAATTTGTATTAAAATATTACGATATTAATATTTCTATGCTATCGATTACAAATATTTATAATGAAGCATTTATAGTTTTATTCTAATTATAAATACATATAAATAAAATTTAAGGGACTGTTTGTAACGTAGGTTTTTTATACTAATTACATACAGCTATATATACGATACCTATAACGAAAAAAATCAAGTAAAAAAATTTTTTGTATGTCTGTCGGTCTGTTTGTTCCGGATAATTTCTGAAGCGACTGGACTGACTTGGATGGCGTGTACGCTAGTAGATAGCTGACTTTACAAGGAATAACATAGACTACTTTGCTTTTAGCTAAATAATTAGGTTTTCCCACAAAAATATATAAACCCTCAAAATTTAACAATATCACTGAATTCACGTGGTGGATATCGCGGGTTACAGCTAGTTCTGAATTAGTTTATATATGCAGATCGTCGTTCCAAAAGAAAGTAGTTAGAAAATTATATATTAGGACTTCTTATATAAAATTTAGGAAATTCCAGCAAAGCAGTGAGTCACAGCTGTCTTATATTATCGCATGTACGCTGGCCAACAGGGTTTATTCATGTATTCATTAACCAAATACCGGATGGAAGTTACTATAATACGAGATCAACTGGACCACAAAGGAGTACGTGACGGCGGCCGTAGTGAGGGGATTTGTCGATAAAACAGTTTTATTATAAGAGGATTTCGTCGGTAAAACAGCTTCGTAGAATCAATGCATCCTTTTTATTTGAGACCTTTATGAGTCTCCGTTGCTGAAAGGCTAAAGCTGTTGATTGAATGACGTTGTTCTGTAAAGGATGGAAGGGTTCCGTAGAAAAATAATTGAAAATATTCTTCCCTATGCAGTTTCCGCTCTGCAGATGGGACTATTACTAGAGGAAATATTAATTCTTATTAAATAATCAAAATTAGACTAAATAAGCTATTAATCATCTTGAAGAGTTACATTTAATTTTAAAATATAGTAGGCTATTGAATTAAATATGAAATCCTATATAAAGGACACCTAACACGAAATCTTGAAAACCGCAGTATCCGCTAGGAACGGATTTTTCGATAGGGTCAGATTAAAAAGGTCTAAGGGTTGTTGTAATTTTATGCGGACGATGTCGCGGAAAACAGATACTATTATTGTATATATGTTTGATATGAAGCATCTAACGTGGCAAGTGAATCCGTCTATTAACATGCGTTGCCATCCTGTGATAAAAATGTGGTGTTGCGTCGTCACGCGAAGGCTATTCTGCGACTCAGAGCCCACCCGGATCAGCAAAGCATTTTGCTGTTGTTATATAAAAATGTACACATGAAGATTGCATACATGAAGACGATATGGCAAAAGGCACTATAAACTGTATTCCACTGTACCTTACTGCTAATTAAAAACCTCGCGAAAATAACTAAAATTTATGTTCCGAGACAAATAAATTTGTTCGAAGCCGGAATCAGCTCGCAGCATCTGCACTTTTTAATTGAATACGAGAAAAGCTTAAAGCTTTGTCTGGATGTGACTGAACGTGACTTATGTATGGCTTGTTTGGATTTCGTCAAATAATATATAGAAATAAATAACATAATCAACTGAATATATTATACGTACAACAAAACACAAATTACATTTTTTAAATCACTTTTTTTCTGTCTGTTTGTTTAATCACTCTTTAAATCTCTGAAATAAGTGGTCCGATTTCGACGAAACTTCCAATTTCTGATTTAATTTCATTAACAGTCTAAGTTTTTGCCCTATAGTGGGACAGTATAAGTTATTGACAGAAC
>JANCMC010022637.1:113016-171795 GCA_024363005.1 Charaxes varanes
CCTAAAAAGCATGCCGATTATTATTTTCTAAAAAAACAGACGTCAAAGAGCGTGTCAACACACGCTTATATATAAGGGTTCCGTATCTGATACGCGAAAAGGTATTTGTTAAATAACTACGAAACTCTTTGTCCGATTTCGCTCTAATTAATTTTCCTAGTGAGTTTTTAGTATATCCCATCAACATGGAAAATTTCAAGTCACTACATCTAATAGTTTGGAAATCCCAGGGGGGGCACCTAGGGGAGGAACAGAGCGAAACTATAATGCTTCCTTGTAGGACTACGGAACCCTAAAAGAAGAAGAGAGTCCATGTAGTTCAAAAATTAGAGACTAGCTAAAGGAAATCCGTAAACTTTTTTTCGTTAACGCTTCACGAATAATTAACCCACTTTACGGTCATGTACCCTAACTTCGATCTTTTTCCTCATTCGATATTAGGCTCTCAAAACGTATTAAAAAATAATTAACAAAGAAAAACAAAATATCAAAATTGAAAAAATCTACATGTAAAAGAATTAAGAAACAGTAAGTAAACAAAAATGAAATATTTTGTTGATGTTTGATTTTTTTTTTCTGGTGTAAAATCAAACGCAACGGACATTATATATTCTAATATAAGCTAGATTTTTGAAGCGCAGTTTTTTTTTTGGGAGAATGCGGAGGGGTACATTAACCGGCAAAAAACCTCCACATTAATATAACCGTAATCTTTTTTAATTTATATCGACGATTTATAAATAATATATCATATTATTATGATATATTATTTTCATAATACATAAATCGTCTTTACCTTTTATTTTAATAAAATACAAATAAAATAAGATATCCAAAATATTAAAAATCCTAGAAAAGAAATTCATAAACGTGGCAACACCAAATAAAGTATGCGTATAAAGACTTAATCCTAGAGCCCGTCTCATCCGAGATTTCCCCGAGAACTTTTCCACACGTGATGATTTTACTAAATGGAAAGTAGTTCTCAGGTAAACCCTGTTTTTCCCGCTTGATACGTGCTACAGCCATTTCATTTTGCTTTGTGGATTTTCTGGGGAAAAAAACATTGTGATTCAACTCATTTTACCCTGTACTACGTCATAATATTGGTACATTTTTCGCATCTGTATTTGTAGTCAGGCTTTTTTTCATTTATTTTTTGGAGACACGCTAATTCTCGAAAGTTTTAAGTCCATAATTTTTGTGCCTCCCCCCGCTGCCAATGGCAGTGTTTATATTTGAAAAGAAGCGCAACTTTAACCGATTGAAAGGGTGTACGCGTTCACTTAATTTTCAAATTCGTACCTCTTTTTTCAGTTTTTATAGAAATTTTTCAATTATTCCTTAGGGGGCTTCGGGGCCTCCGTACCCCCGCGTGCCACTACAAAACACCCTGTGTGCATCTAAAATTCTAAAGAAATATTATGTGAGAGTAACTCTGTTTGTTACGTTTAAAGCCTAAACCGCAAAACGAACGCAAACGAATGCATTTTGGTACAGAGATTGCTTGGACCTTGGACAAGGACAGGCTACTCTTTGATGCAATAATGAAACTAATTTCAACCCGGAAAAAGTTGATGGTTACAGCTAATTCTTTATACAGCTGAAAGGATTTTGGTGTATTTGAGGGGATCCTGGATATATTCACAGTTTGATCCTATAAATAAAACTGACATATTTTTTAAATGTCTTTACATGTTAGAACAAGTTTAACTTTCCCTCAACTTACTTAGTATGGCTATTCACTGTTGGTCTATTTATTTAATTATTGACTTATTTGATTCAGCAAGCACTAGCTGTTTTTCGCGACTTCGTCCGCATAAAAATGCGAGAGTTCTTAGACCTTCTTCCAAATATAAACCAATGCTAGAATGGGTCACCCATCTATCACCCGGTCGCAGCCAGAGCAACTTAACTTAGCGATCAATTCAAATATCGACCACTGACTAGGCCACGACCTCCTCAAAATAGAAAAGATTTTTATAAAAGATGCCGTCGAATTAAGAACTTCCTCCATTTTTGAAGTCGATTAAAATCAATCATGAAATATCTGTGTGCAATCATCCGAAGTCTATCAAAACCCAAAAATTTAGGAGCTTCCTAGAGTATATTCCTTTATAAAAATAGCGGCAACACCTTCGAGAACTTTCTAATAGATTACTTTCTCATGAGTCTGTAATCAGGTGACGCGCCTGCCCATTTTTCCTTTGTCATATAAAGAAAAAGCAACAGTTTCCAAACTTCATTTTTTAGTACCACAATTTATCGTCTTATACTTAAAAATGAATAATTAACTCGCATCATTTACAAGTTAAAGTGAAAACGTACTGACTTAACATACACATGTAATGTAATGTTTCAGTGATGTACGTGTAAAAAATTTTTGAGAAATAAATTATCTTATCTTATCTTTATGATTATATATGACGAAAAAATTAACGTTAAATGTTAATATCAATGAAGTTACTACGTGAGATTAAGAGATCCTTTTTCCGTTCACACTTTAGACCTGGCCTATCTTAAACAGGCAAAAATATCAAGGCACCTTATTCACTCATTCGAATTAGTAATTTGTTTAATAAGTATCGCCAAACATAAATCAAATGAACTGAATTATAATTGTATTGGCTGGTCCGTTGGCACAATGGGCAGTGACCCTGCCTTCTGCTCCAGGGGTCGTGGGTTCGATTGCCATCTCGAGTCTGGGTGTATTATCCATATGTATGTATTGATATATTTCTAAAAAAAAAATATTTGTGTATAACAGGCGGCTGTTACCTATAACACAGGCATTAAGTTGTCTACCTTCAGACAGACAGACGGACAACGAAGTGATCCTATAAGGGTTCCTTTTTTCCTTTTGAGGTACGGAACCCTAAAAATGGCCTGGCAAATAATAAGGAAGATCCACCGCCTGGAAGAAAATTTTTAATTACTGTCTTATTCCTTATTCTTAGAGAAATTTTTTATTAAATTTTGTCATTTTTATGCAATTTACCTTATTTTGATCTTGTTGCCTAATGCAGGGATCGCAAAAAGATTATAATAGTTCTTATTATAAAATCCGTTAGCAAGATAAACTTTCTTATTATTTTATTGCTGACATAGTTTTATTGCGACCGCGGGCTAAATTTTTCCAAAATAACTGCGATAAAACAAAATAAGGGCACCAATTCATTACAACGACTTGGTTTTACAAACACTAGAACGGAATTTAACAAGATGTAAGTTGATAGTGCGACAAGCCTGCTCGCGTGACCAATGCCGTAAGAATCAGGCTATTTTTTACCCGGTTGTAGCCAGAGCAACTTAACTTAGTGATCGACTCAAATGCCGACCACTGATTAGGCCACGACCTCCTCAAGATTCATTAACATCGAAAAAGGAAATGTTGATAATAATTTTCGTCTCCGACTGAATCGGATCTTCTATTTCTAGGACACGCATACAAACGTTTGTGATTGGAAAAATACCTGGGGCCTAACCAATGTAGAGTCCCAATAGCTCAATGATAGAAATGCGATGTAAGGTAGGTTACGGCGACTAAGTTCGATCCCCAAGTCAGGTCCGCTTGACTATTGTCGCAACTGTAGTATCCACTGATACTACGTAAATATTCTTAAATATTTACCGTAATTATAATCACCAAATTGCTGTATGCACGCGTCGTAATCACACTGATCACAATATACTTAGATAGTTGTTACCCAGTCAACGGTCGTAACACAACTCTCCCGCATAACCGATTGTCTCTGTATTTATAGTCATTATAAGAAATCCTACTAAATTTTTGTTCTGTATTGTTAAATCATTACCTAAATCAAGTGGAATTACTAAAATATGTCAAATTATTTAATATTTTGAAGATGTAATTCAATTAATTTAAAGACATTAATCACGTGACACCGGACAGCGATTTGAGGGTATGACGTCACATCGTGCTAAACAAATCGTCGTTGCTAACGTACGCTCAATCACAGTTAAACACAACTGTTTGTTTGGCACGTCGTTACGTCATTCGAGACGCCATGATAGTCAAAGCGCTTTGGCATTAAAACTTATGTAGATTTATTAAGCAAAATTAACCAGATGTAAGTTTGTTTTTCGTTGAAATATTAATATTTAAGGTTTTGTCGACTGCAAGGCATAATATTACCTAGTTAAAAAAAAATAGTCAACTAGCCTATTGTGTTACAGAAATCAATGAATGAAACTTGCAATGAAATAGAATTGGCCGAGCGTAACGGTCTGCACCCGAATTGGGTCGGCGCGTCCGAGTATCAGCACCTTTTTCTCACTTAAGATTGGTTTAAAGTGGCGGCAATGCTATCACGTCAAGTGGTTGGTTGGATGGTATTGATATCGCATTTTATACGGTTTATGAGAGTTCCCGATGTCCCAAAGACTTCTTTAAAGGCCGGTAACGTAAATGGGAGCCTCCTGGTGGTATATATGTTAATGTGCGTCGGTAGTCACTAGTAGAAATAAAGAAAAAAGATACAAACCTTTATCCAGACAAAATTACTTTGTAAATTAGTTACCAATGCCACCTTAACAAACGTAGAACAAGCGCAAATTGCTAAATTGTATTTAAAGTAAACTGGCTGGAACAGGAAAGGATACAAAGTAGGGCCGAAGTTAGTTAGTGACGAGTTTTCCCGCTCCCGGTCCCCAACTACCCACCGGCACGATAGTTGATCATACTTTGAATTTCGGTTTACCACTCGTTTAACAACATGCCGGCAAAATTTGGTTAAAACGTATCAAACACGCGGATAAACTTTTATTGAAGGCTTTCTGGGGAACATTTCGAACCGTTCGAATTCGAAGATTCGACTTTATTTAGGATGAAAATGTTCGTGGGAGGCAAGTCTTTATCGTGTTACGTTTTTAATCTAAGCGAATGCAACCCGCGTTGCCACTAAGGATGTTACGCTGTGTGCCCAGCGCAAATATTTACGATGTCGACTCTTCGACTCCAACGGTTCGAAATGGTCGTGCTGGAGCCTCAGATAATGATTGTGGATGTTGCCAGAAGCTAATTTTGTTCAATTTTATTAAATATATCAAGTAAATAGAGCGTACAATTGTTTTGCATTGATTATATTGATTTTTTTAAGCCATACACAATCGATTCTTATGATTGAAGTTCAAAACCATTCACGGAATGCGGTCCCCATATTATGAATAGTCCAGTCCATCCATAGAAGTGGAGCACCAATGAAGAATGTATCAAAATCGGCGGTTCTTTTTCCCATTTGAGAGCTTCCGCTGCGTGCGCTGCGTAAACGGTAAAGGTTTCGCAAAAGTCATGTATGACAAAATTGTTTCCCTTTAAAAGTTCTAAATAAAAGTCCGCGATAGCATATGTCTATCTTTTAAGGTTGGCTCAGTATAACCTTTTTATGTCTATCAAGTTTGTTCTAAAATAATGCATTATTTGTGAAGTTCTTTTCATAAACATAATATTAATCTTTATCCAAAAACTATATTTAAACCTTTAAGTGATAAGAGTGGTGCACGCGAACGAAGTCGTGGAGTACAGCTAATTTATTATAAATTAGCTGGTTCCCGCAACTTAGTCCGCATAAAGTTGCGAGAGTCCATAGACTTTAATCTGGTCGTATCTTAAAATCGTTTATTAGCGAATGTCTATTAAACAAAAAACTACTACCGTCTTTATCTTATTAATAAGGTCAGGGGCGTCACACCTTGACAAAATTATATGAATCCATTTTTTTGTATTTCTCACAGTGATGTGAATCCTATTTCAATTTAAATTGTGCCTAAATGTATCGCAGTTGTACGGGTGCCAAGTTCGGGAGAGGTTGTATTCACGAAACAAAAAAGGTGATTTAGCGCAGGGTCGGAACGAATATAACGCAGTGCAGGAGCAGCTCGGCCAGCTAGGTCACTGCGAAAGGGAGGAGCAAGGTGTCCACTAAATCTACCTGAATTATTGATGAGCTTTAAATCGTGAATCTACTGAATTCCAATGCATTCTTCGTGGAATTCGAAAATAGTTCTTAGTCTGTGTATTTTTGCTTCTTAGCGTTATCCCGGTCTTGTACCAGGGTCCGCTTAGAATGCAGAAGATATCGCTTATGGTGAGTTCAGATGACCAACTGCCACCTGACGGTATCCCCGAAATACCCACAATCATAATGGATGCGTTTTATGGATGATGAGTCACTATTATTACGCAACAATGGATAAACCTAAGTTTATTTTTAAGTCGTAGGTCTTTTCAATAGCAAAAGTTCTCAATGTCGCCAACACTTTAATAGTCTTCGTAATTGAATTTTTACAAATTCGAGCGATATTATTATGGCCGACGGATCGACACCCTAAGAACCTTGAAATCGTGTTGTCTATTATTCTATAGTACATAAATATGTATATGTTATATATGTTATATACATATGTGTATATATAGATATACATATACAAAGATAAGATATACATATACAAAGATAAGCTTTTAATAGATAACTGTATATGTAACTCGCATCCGCTAAGAAAAGTATTGTTCGATAGGGCCCGAAAAGAGTCTAAAGGCAAAATTATAACAAATCATTTTAGTTCTAGCATAACTAAGGTTAGTACTAACATATTCTTTGTCGACCTTACTTGTTAGTTTCGAAACGCGACAACAACACCATCACTTGACGTGACAGCATTGCCGCCACTTCACGCTGATCTCATGTGAGAAAAAGGTACTGGTACCCGGACGCGTCGGCCCAATTCGGCTACAAGCGTGACGCTATCTCTAATTTTTTTTCTGAAGGTAGGCGTATAGATTTGCAATATCGTTTTCTTTAAAACATTGCAGAAATGTAATAATCAATCGCTTTAATCGGCGCATATGTGCTTGTATCGTGGAATTACAAGTCCATATACTGGAATTACTAGTGCTCTATTCGAAATTGTGGTCACCCAACATCGGGGCTATTGAATTTGTAACCTACGTCGCTGTACAGTTTCGTATTGGGAAACTATATTGATTTGGGATATTGTGCTGTTATTTCCATGACTATATTTGACACCTATAATATATGTAGGTCTTTCATTGACACGTATGTAAATATTTAATCAGAAATTAAAATACTGAGTAATTGCGTCCAGAATGTACAACGACGGAATTACAAATGCTCTATTCCGAATTGTGGTTACTCAACATCGTATGTGCGACCTACTTTGCTGTTTGGTATAGTTTTCTACCGAGAACAAACATTGATTTGCGATATTTTCTTGTATGTTGCTAAGAGTACATATCACTAATAATATGAACAGTTTCACTCAGCATTTATGTATGGGTTTGTTCAGTGCGCATAACACTGGAATTACAAATGCTCTATTCGGAATTGTGGTCACTCGACAAAGGGGCCATGGCATTTGCAACCTACGTCGCTCTACAGTGTCCTATTGGGAACACACTGATTTGGGACATTGTCCAGTCTAAGGCTGTATTCAATATGCGTGGTGCGCAATCTGGTACCAATTTATACTTGATCATTAACAAGCTGTCGTGAAAGGCAAGCGGTTTAGTCCTGTCTTATTTAGATGACTTTTACAAATTATTTAGATTGAAAAACAAGAACGAGGATTTTTTTTGTGAGAAAGGATGTCTAAAAGCCGCACTAGTAGCATCATAATATTGTCTAGGCAGGGGAGGAACCTGAAGCTGAAGCTGGCAATGGTCTTCTAGCTTCATGCCAGGCAATGGCAAGATACAGCACAGGAACATAAGAAGTAGAATCTCCTTGTTGCCGGAGCCAAGATTCAGTTAGGTACGCTGCGCTATCGTAGTGAGTAAGGGAGTGAGCACTAGCAGTTAAGAAGAGTGGTTCCTTCCACTGCAACGCGTTGGACCCGGCACCAGCACCGACGCACGGTGAATTCATGGAATGCTAAGGTATGCAACCAGAATAGATGCCTTATCTGACAGTTGAACAAATTTCCGTACCTAAAATCTAGTACAGATGCGCCGTGATCAGCGAAGAGTACCACAGGCGGTGTGTATCGTTCGTTGGATCCGCAAAGTCGCGTCTGTGATGAACTGATTCCATCCTGAACAGCACTCCCGTCTCCCAGCTGCAACCATCCACCTATACAACTGAAAATATACTGCAATGTTAGCAAATTGGCTGACTGGCGTATAAGTCTTTGAGCCATTGGCAAGGACCAGTATCCTTGCCAAAGTCCTGCACGTCACTCATTGACATTATTCAGGACTCACTGTTTTACGTGCTTCCGAAACACGGAGGAATTCGGATGATTGCAAATCAGTCAAATGGGTCACCCATCCATCACCCGACCGCCGTAAGAATTGCTTAACCTACCTATCGACTCAAATGCCGACCGCTAATTAGGCTACGACTTCCTACATTTTTTTCCACAGAGGCCGTAGGAACAAAATTCAGATGTGGTTTTCAACCTGTTTTCAGTCACAACAACGTAATTTTCTTCAGTCATATATTTAAATTTCCACCTTCGTAGAATTGTACTGCTTAGTACTCCTGGAAGCTTTATAAAGGATACAATGCACGCTTTGTACATTGTTGATGGCGCAGACCCGAAGAAGCCTGTATACAAACAAAGCCTACTTGAAAATGTTTACTTGGTACTAATAGTACGACATTGTTAGAAACCGTGAGTTTTACCTCTTTTTAGGGTTCCGTAGGAACCCTTATAATTTCACTCTGTCCGTCCGTCCGTCCGTCTGTCTGCCCGTAAAGTGGTCCCCCCTAGCATTTCTCATTAGGAAAAGTTGTACCAAATTACATAGTCCTCCGTAATCGTAATTTTCACAAAATGGTACCTCAAGTTTTCCCTTCACGAATTACTAATTACTATTAATTACTTATTATTAATAAATTAAAACAGCAAAATTAAATAAACGTTCTTAGCTTAATGGACGACGATAAAAAGCTTAACTGGAGTGATACCGCGAAAATACGGCATACCTCAAAATACTTATAGAAATCTGTAAAGAAAAAGAGCTGGACTCACCTGGACCCATTAAATCTGCCGACGGAGACTAGCCTGTACAGCTGGATCTCCACTCGTTGTCCCGCATCGGGCTGTAAGACGTAGGAGCAAGCGCCGGGGCCCTCGATAGATGGAGACTTTATCTGGCCAAACGTTTTTCCCGACTTGTTCTTGAGGACCCGGGAGTCTATCGTTATGTTGCACACTGTAAAAACAACTATTATTAGTTTTTTTTTTCAATATGACAAAGGGCATACGCATTCACAATCAATAGTTAGATGAATAGTTTTTTTTTAATATATTATGACGAAGCTATAATGATAAAGGACGTCATGGCGAAGTCGCCGGTTACGTATCCAAACAATTCATATTTAAATTTAGGATAGGTGACGCAATTAGCGACGGTTTGGTGACGTCGCCAAATTAGAAGCGTAGCCACGATTACTACTGACTCATTTTGCAACGGCAGATATCCATGGCTACGTAGCCGGCGGCGTCGCCATGGCCCCTCGGTGAGATAGGAGCCTAAGGCACCAACGTCCATGGGCTATACTAGCAGAAAACACGCAGATGCATCGCCGTTAAATAAATTAGTATGTTTTTTTATTTCCCGCCACTAAGTTTCCTTGTTTATTTTAATAAAAAAAATATTTTTGAGCATTCTTTTCATTTTTTAATTACCTATAACATTCATCAAGTGATTTATTTTTGGTAGAAATATAAAATACTCGTTTCATTTTCTATACCATTACTGCAAATGTACTGATAATCTCGGCACGAATGTTATTTAGCCCAGCCGTGACCTCGAAACACGACGTTAAGACCCCTCTCTGTTGTATTACAGCAATAAACCTAATACGCAATTTATTTTCATTGGCACAAATGAAGTGACTTATTTAAGGTAAAAGGTTTTACGTAAATATACCCGCAGGCGAATTGACTTTTTACGCCTCAATTTATTTTAATGTCGATTCAATTAACAGCAATTGGTTTGCATACCTATTAATTGATCAAATCAAGTAAATAACATCGATGTGCCTTTACTTTTTTTTTAATAGAAATGTCTAATCGACATACATGAGAGAGACAAAGTTATGAGAGAGAGTTTGCTATGAGCCGACGATACGACGGCACAATGTCAAACTCTTGTTTCGCAAAACTAAGATTTTCTGTCCACATGTTTTACCGGCATATTTTTATTAACTTCCTTTTCTTAAATAATTGGGTCAAGGGTTATTATGTGACTGTGATTGAGTGTTGACCTATGGAGTGGAACCATAGCCCTAAATTTTTGACTTTTTACACAGCCTCAAAGTCACTTAAAGGGTAATGGACAGGGTAATGGTGGGCGTTTCGGTGTGTGACAAAATCTGAAACGAAAAGCTCCACAGGCGAACTAAGTTTGACCTCATCCTCAAGTTGAAGCCAGCGGTTTTTAATATGATCCTTCGAGCCGGACATGACCAGCGACCTATGCATGAAAATAATAACCTTATCTTTGCAGAAAAAAAGTTTTAATTTAAGCGTTAAGATATGTACCTCATAGCCTTTCTCGATAAATAGGCTATTTAACACTGAAAGAATTTTTCAAATCAGACCAGTAAGTTCTGAGATTAGCGCGTTCAAGCAAATAGACAAATAAACTCTTCCGTTTTATATATTAGTGTAGATAAAGCAAACGTGAGCTACATAAGATTAGAATATTTTAAAATTAGTCTGTAATGTTCCATTGCTAGGCCTAAATTTTAAAAAATCTATTCTAGGAGGGTTTCCCCACCTAGAATAGATTTTTTAAAAACTATTCATGTTTAAATTTTTCCGGCAGACCCTTTTTGCACATTATACAGTAGCTATTTATGAGTCTACTTCTTCCTAGCGTTATCCCGGTTTAATACCAGGGTCCGTTTAGATTGTAGAGTATGTGGCTGTGGGGCGAGTTAAGATAACCGATTGCCATCTGACGTCATCCTCGGAACCCCCACTCGTGCAGATGTCCATGGGCGCCGGTAGGCACTTCGATGCCTGCTGCCTGCTCGTCTGCCCCCTTGTAACATAATAATAATAATAATAAACACACCGGCAGAATTAGCGGAACATAAAAAAGGCGGAAATAAAAGAATTCGTTTTATTTTTAATAGTAATTAAATATGAAACAACAATTCAATTAACATGTTTTGACTTTAATTTCCAACACTATACTTCATGTTTAATGAAAAAAATAACTGAACATGAAAGAGAAACAGTTTAAAGTTTAAGATTTTGTGACGGTTTAAAATTAATTAAATGAATATTTAATATCGAGTGTACACCCTCCCCCCCTCTCCGAGCTTTGATTAAGGTTTCCATACGTCTGGGCATGCTGTGAATGGCACTTTGTTTAGTTTAAACATGTTAATTTATTTGTTATTTCCTATTTAATTAATATCTTATATTCTCCCCTTTTTATGTATCGCTAATTCTGTCTTTTGAACCAATTTTCACCAGCTTATTATTTCATCAACCCATTTTCCTCTAGGTATACATTCTTTTGTTCAATGGGCATTCACCGGATGCTCACAATCGTTCGTGAGACTCAACGCGAAATGAACGTGGAAGATGCTGCTTGCACAACTTTTGAATTGGCTTATTATATGATTAGAACTGTCTTTATTAATTATAAAAATTGCGTTTCAGACTATCTATAAAGAATCAGTCATCAGAATTATATTAATATAAATTATAATATTGAACCCAGTGGCGAAATTTAATTTCACGGGCCGTGAATGTGGATGTGTACCAGTGAACGCCGCGCGAAAGAGGCGCGATCCCTTTGTCGCGGGACAAAATACCGTCTCTGATCGGGGAACAGGCGTGAACGCGCACGAACCCCGCAAAAAACCGTCCATATTTACGCTCACACCTGTTAAACGGGGCTTCACGGCACTAATTCGGAGCCGCCACCCGTATCTGATACGCTATTAACGTATTTGTTAAATAACTTCAAAAGTTGTTGTCCTATTTCAAAATAATTTTCCTCCTGAGTTTTAACGTGTTCTACCAATATGGAAAATTTCAAGTCTCTACGTCTAATAGTTTGGAAATGATAGGGGGGGGACCAACTTACGGGCAGACAGACAGACGGACGAACAGACAGAGCGAAATTACAAGGGTCCCTTGTAATATTCCGGAACCATAAAAAGTTGCATCGTCTGCCCGTTTGCCTCTAGTATATATATAAAAAACTAGCCGTTTCTCGCGATTTTGTCCGCGTATAATTAAACTTACAAGTGCCCTTAGACCGTCCTGCCCTATCGAAACATCCGTTCTTAGCGGATTTCTACTAACTATGAACTCTCTGCCATCTCATCTTTGTACGTCCCGCGGTTTTCGAAATTTCGTGATAGGTGACTTTTATATATTTTGATAAACACTAAATAATTCGTGTTAAAATTTAAAAGGTAGAGTGCTTTAAAAGGGAGAAATGTATTATTACCCTTTGTAATTTATAACAATCATGACAGGGTGTCACGACTTCTTTCTTAAGATCTTTTTAAAATATACATTGTTAAAAATTGCGGAAACAATACATTACCGATAGGTGTGAGCAGAATATTTTTATTTATTATACATTGCAGTCCCAGAATAGTCTCTAAAAAGAATAAAAAAGAAACAACATGTTAAAATGATGAATTATGACGAAATTAAAACAGTACCTATATAGTAGAATTTATTTTTATCTTAATGTCTTCATTTTTATTATAGTCTTTAAATAATGTTAAAAACGGCAGAAGTGTATACTGAGAAACATGGAAAATTGACACTGAATAGAGAACCTCATACCCTTTTGAAGGTCGGTTAAATTTCTTGTACAAACGCTTATTTCCTGCAGGCTGAAATAAAGCCATCCATCAAGGACAACTAGAGTACATAAGTACATATGTACGTCCAAAATTGACGAGTGTACATCCAATTGCTTAATGTGACAATCAGATAAATTGTTATTTATAATATTTGTTGCTAAATTATTTTATAATTTATTACATAACTAGCTGTGTCCTCACTTTGTCCACTTAAATTAAACTTGCGATAGCCCTTAGCGGAAGTCCACTAACTATAAACTGCCTCCTTGCCAAATTTCATCTTTGTACGTAGCGCGGTTTTCGAACTTTCGTGATAGATGTCCTTTCATTTATATACATACAAAGTGATAAATAATACAAAGCCTTGTTTGCATTTTCTTAATTGGTCTCAAGGGCCTAAGTGAATAGTCCCTTATAAAATTAACACATTGCTATTATGCCGGAGCCAGACATAGCTCCGTGTTTGTACATTTTCGCCCTTGAAATCTACAATGTTCTAAAAAACTTTGTGCAGTGACACTAAGTCCCCGGCAAAACTTATATATATGAGCATTTTAGTTCATGGAGATAACTGGGACATACCTCCACCCTACAAAAACTACGGCCAGATCATGGAGACTATAATAAGGAGAAACATCTCTGTATATTAAATGTCCATTGAAATGCGTAAATAATGGTGGCGATCTTGGTTAATTTTGAAAGGTTATTGTTGGTTAATTCATCTACTATTGCAACATTCATACCGTTTGTCAACACCAGCGCCATTCTAGAAGCTTTTAGGTTATCTACGTATAATGCTGGACACTTTTAAACTTTTTTCCCATAAGAAATATTACTCCTTATTATAGTATCTGAGGCAAAAATTACTATTCACATAGTTGAATAACACTTGAATTAATACTCTGGGTTATTTGTAAACCAGTATAAGGTAATGTGGCTATAGTTACGTGGACCCGCATATTTGTTTACCTTACTTAAATAAAAGGTACATAATATAGTAAATAATAAAATAACATAAGGGGGTATTTAGAAATTTACAAGATTTTTGTTTTACCGAGTAATTTTAATTGCCCTGAATTGGTTATGGGCGGTTGAGGCATAAAAATACCGCATGGTTTTCTTTCCTTTACTTTTGAATTTGGGATTTCATTAGCTATACAATATCACAAATGGTTTTAGTTATTTTTAATAAATGTTTATAACAATAAATAACTGTTATGAAACATACCTCTCACCTACATACTTTATTCCATTACCATACCTTTCGCTAAATTAATGAATTAAACTTTTAATTTATTACATAAGTTTTCATAGATGTGGTTTATAAACCTAATTAGGATTTCGCTAAATTTATTTGACGTTAATAGTAAGTCAAACGTGAAGGGTCGTAATCTCGAAATCTGAACGACTATATTAAGTTGAAGAGTTTGTTTGTTTGTTTGCTTGTTCGCGCTAACCCCAGGAATTACAAGTTCGATTTGAAAAATTATTTCTGTCCCAAGTACCATCGACCCTGCAATGCATCTTCCTTATCGTAACTGGCTGTATTTTCCTATCTTGAACTTAAAACATATGAATTATTTTAACTACTCTTATTTTTAATTGTCGTAATATATGACGTGCCTAATATTGGGTGGCTTTTAAAATAGGAACTTCTCAATATCTATCTTTTCATTATTATATATATTTTTGACGTGATAACGTCTTATAAATTGTTCGACGCTGAGTGCACGTATGAAAAAGCATGGCTCATTGTCACGTTCCGCTTGAGCTTGCAAGCGAGCAACCTTATTATAAAAAAAGGCGTCATATAGTCTTGTATATATTAATTTATTTCTGACCCGGATAGATCGTTTCCTATATTAAATTAAAAAAAAAACTTAAATATTTTCAGTTTCCTCAAAAAACTGATTTTTAGAAAATCGTAAAAAATGGTTTGTCACTTAGACTTCTTCGCTTATAAGTCGATAAAAGCTGTCCGTTAACAGGGCTTTTTGAAGTTGGTGAGCCCTGAAATGGACTGCTTTTATTTTGGGAGCCCTGAGAAGGGCTTTTTTCGGGTTAGTGGCAATTTTTTATGATACTTCAGCATCTTAAAATGTTTTAAGCCATTAAAATAATTTTAAGGCACGTTTAATTTTATAGGTACCTTCAACGTACTTAACCCAATCGTAGACCCATTCACTCGCTCTTTTATTAGAATGCACATGCTCTATTATAAATCCATCACGGCTTTTACCTTTGCAACTATCGCTTGAAGCGAACAATTATTAATTAGCTATTTTTTACTTATTCAAGGTTCAACAAATTTAGCACCGTTACATGGTATAAAGTTTTCAGCATTTGTTCTCATAAAAATAAAGCTAAATCCAAGCCTGGCTTAACATCAGTCGGGTTAAGGTTAGTTTGTATTGTGGCGTGCACTCTGCATGTCAGGCTTGGCTTACAGTAACGTTTCAATTTCCCAACCCGAGCCTGTTGGGCGGCGGCGATGAAATTTTGTGCTTGATATTAACATTCTTTTGTTGATGATGTCGTTATAAGGGACTTCCTGTGGGCCAGGCACGAACATTCTCATCATAAATACGTGTACTTAGGATGAAAATTCATGTAAGACTCAATGGAGGCAAGGTCTTAATCGTGTCACGCTTTTAATGCAGCCCGCATGATGCCTAAGAGTGGTCCGCTGTGAGCCTAGCACGAACATTTTCATCCTAAGTAAAGTCGACTCGTTGACTTACTTAAGATAAAAATGTTCGTGCTAAGCCCACTGTAGATGAGAAGTATGTTCCAATCGTATAATTAATCTGACAGCGATCGTTAAATATCGTGTTGTTTGATCTACAAATGTCTTCCCAGTTCTTCACATTATTAATGACGTTATGTGATCACGAAAGTTTACGTCGTTTGATATAAGTACCTACCGCGATAATAATATTCCGATACTGGCTGAGGCAAACAGGAAAATCCTCTGAAAACGAGGAGACACTATGGAGAGCTACTTTCCAGTGGTAAACACGTAATTTTGAGGTTGAATTTGACTAAATAGGAAGGTGCAGTGTAAACTCTTTTAATATATGTAGTACAAGGTGCAAACGGGCAGCCTATTCACCGAAGTGACTACTTCAAGATGTGTTGCCGACCTTTAATGAAGGGTTTAAGCTACCAGGAACTCTCACAAACCAAACGAAACGCGACAACAATAACATCACCTGACGTGACAGTATTGACGCCACATTCACTTCGATCTTATATGAGAAAGTTGACGCGCTGGCACAATTCTGTTGCTGACCAATTAAAAGATATTTGTAGATACGTATAATTTCTGATAAACGGATGTACTATTTCAGTCTATGTTGACATGCTCCATGTTTCTTTTGCACTGATTGTGAGGCGAGATGCGAAATCAATAATCGATATCCAGTCGCGACTTGATTGCCAGTTAATGAATGGTACAATGTGGCATCTAGCGTTATCAGCGAGTTCCGTGGCCGCCTCGTTAAAAAGTAGCTTCAAGATAAGCGTTGTTTACGTCGCGGGTCAGAGACGACACTTACGTAACAAACGTTTGTCCATTTCGGGCTTTTTTTGTACTCCTCATCATATCTTTATTCTAATACTCTAATGAAACCCTGATAGTTCAACTAATCTCAATTGATCTCATTTCAATTAAACTCATCTAAACCAATCTTATCTCAATTAATCTCATCTAAATCAATATCATCTCATTCAAGAAGGACGGACTGGGTGCATAAGGTGATCGGTTTAAACTTGGGTTCCACTGGGCTATCATCGAGGCCTCTACTAGGTATGTCTGTATCGGTTTTTTTTTCTACTTCTGATCTTATCATTATTCTAATACTCTAATGAAACCTTGATAGCTCAACTCATCTCAATTAATATCAAATAACTGATAGAATCAGGCGTTACTTTGCTTAAATCCACTAATAATTCGCGGATTTATGCAAAGTAGTTTAGTATTTCATGCATCAATTAATATCATCTAAATCAATCTTATCTTAACCAATGTCATCTCAATTAATCTCATCTAAATCTCATCTCATTCAGGAAGGACGGACTGGGATGCATAAGGTGATCGATTTTAACTTAGATTCCATTGGTCTATCATCGGGGCCTCTACTAGTGTAAGACTTAAAAAAAGCCTAACTGGACTAACGAGAACAATAAACCTTATCCGTTTATTTTGGATACTTGCTCAGGACACTAGTCAAGTCAGATGTAGGATCCCTATTATCGAATTGCCATATAAAGACTCGAAGAGATATAATCATCTCTCAGGTTGACAGATGATCGCAGCAAATATGTATGTCCAATCTTATCAATTCTGTAATGATAATGGGGTTTGAACAAGGGGCAGGATCATATTAGGCTGTTCTGGAGTTCAAGATATCTCTGGGCCTCGAGAATAAGTTGTAAGCTCACTTGTTACATAGATTTTTATGGTTCGCAGTTACATTAGTATTTAGATATTTTGTTTAGTGAATCATTTAGGTGGTTACTCAGGGGTTCTTCAGGAGTTATTCAGAGGTTATTTATGGACTTATTTAGAGTTTTTTTTCGTGTGTAACTCAAGGTTAAAGGTTTCTTGCCCAAGAAAGGAATAAAATTTGAACGATGTAAAATAATCTTTAAGAATTTCTTTTTGTAATCTACGTCTGCCTTCCTTCGAGCTCGAGACTTGACCTTGCGACCCTAATAGAGAAGACGCAAGCTCATAAATTAGATAATGTTTTTATTAACCAAAGAGCCAAAGTTTTGTATGCATAGACGCAAACGGAAAAGTGTTTCACTTAATGATCAGACACTATCGATGATGATAAATACATTTAGCACCGAGATTCTCGCAAATGCAATTTGACCTTTGATAAATATGTTTGATGTTTTTTTTTCTGGCAGTTAAAGCATGGAGAAAACCATGATTTCCTCTCATTATTATTGTGTTTAAAGATAATGGTGAATAATCAGTAACCGAATATTCAGTATCGTTTTGCACAGTGCTCTTATAGCTTCACTAGAAATTTATCTAGCACATAAAGGACACATGATTGTGCTCTACAAAAGAAAAGTGCTATACCTCCCCCCCCCCCTATAATTCGGTAGGTTTATTCTACATTATAGGAAAACGAGTTGTAGGATTACTCTGGTACAATCTGGTATAATTATAATAAGAGATAAGAGAAGATATACATTATAATAAAAGCACCGCGTTATAGGGGGTGATTAAAGCACTTACGATGCTAAAGGGAGGATATAAAACAATTACTCAATTTGGTTTTTATAATACCGGAGCTAGACATAGCTCAAAATGCTTGTTTGTCCTTGAAGTCTACGAAGTTCTACAAATCTTTGTGAAGTCAAAGTCCGCGGCCACACTACGTGATCATTCAAATGAAGCTTCATTTGAATGTCTGGCTCCGGCATAAGAGACATTTATGAAGAACAGGTCAACTCATAAGAAACGTATACCAAATTGAAAAAATGAAATATTGAGTAATAATTGCCTAATCAGTGGTCGGCATTTGAGTCGATCGCTAAGTTAAGTAGCTCTTGCTGCGACCACATGCCAGATGGGTGACCAATTCAACACTGGCTTATATTTGATATCCGACCTCCTCCGTGTTTCTGAAGGCATTTATAACAGTGTGACCTGATTAATGCCGCTGACTGATGTCAATCGTGAGGTTGTAGAGATCGTGGGGGTTCCGAGGATGACGTCACCTTAACTCGCCCCACAGCCAAATCCTCTGATATCTAAGCGAACTCTGGTACTAGACTGGGATAACGCTAGGAAGAAAAAGAATAGTGTACGGGTTTATATTTAGTAAGTAACTGAAACCCGCAAATTTTCCTGCGGTATTTCAGGAACTTTGTTAAATTTTGAGTGATTTATTCTTTATGCGCAATTCTAGTTTCTTTTTTAAAAATAAAGTAGATTATGTTATTCCTTATAACATCACCCACCAACAAGTGTCCCGTCGAACTCGGTCCAGCATTTCGAAGATACCCTAACAGACAGACTGACAAAAAAAAAGATATCCGATATATAGTCATATGCAATTAGTACAACAATTTAATTTGGACTTTAAAAAAGACATGAATTGAATTATACGTATAGATATCGTGTCATCTTCACCGTGTATATGCGACGGGTTTTTCACATTTTGTACAGACAACAGTTATTAATACATATATATAATGTTTAAAATGTTCAATATTGGTAATTGCGGGCAGTGTTGCTCCGAGGGTCATGTGGTGGAGAGGCGCGGGCGGCGGGTGGGAGGAGAGGGAGTAACTACTGATCCGATTTGAAAAATTCATTCAGTGTTAGATAGCCCATTTATCGAAGAAGGCTATAAACGATATCTAAAGATAAATTTAAAGAAAAAACCTTTTATTTACGCCCTATTTTAAATTAGGCAGTCCTGAATTTTCGTGAAATCAATATTACAATATTTTTTTACATTTTCATACTCATTAACAAAATCCCTCTTAAGGGTTTTTAAACGTGATTTAAAGCTAGCTTAAAACCCTTTGTTATTTAATGAAATCTATGCCTATACGCAATTTTATAAAACGTGATTCAACTGTCATATCATTGGTCATTTTATTAAATATGAGAGAGAGTGAGCGACTCAACTCTGAACAGTTTTATTTTTAACAACTGACGCAAGAAGAGGGTTTTATAAGTGACTACGGAACCCTAAAAATTTTAAAAATATTTATTGTCATAATATTTGACATCAAATATCGTTAATTTCATTTCATTTCCACTTGCCCTGTTTATATTTTTAATATAAAATATATTTAAAATGGTCGCATATCAAGAATCGCCCCTAACAGAGGCGACCCAAAGGACTCTCGTAAAATTAGCCCTATGGTAGGGCAGACCCTGTTTTTAAGTAAATTTTGCTCATAAACAGGCGCCATTTCTAGTTGAAACGATCCCAGCATTTGTTTTTATTTTTTATGTACTCTATTCAGCGTTTTTTAAGACAAGAATAGTTGTCAAGTAAGAGGTTTGAAATATACAATTTCCAGCAACATATTTTTATATCAAATTGGAAACCTCATATTTAATTGAATAAATGGTTTTCCCAATAAAAAACACTATAAGATGTCATAGAGTCGACAGGCCTCTTAGACGACACCTAGCCACGATTACTCTATGGTCTTAGATAAACGTGTTCTAGAAAATATTTTTGGATTCAGGTACCATGTTGTCTTGCGATCCCAAATGAAGCACACAGAGTTATCGATTTCTTCTTTTCACTCTACTGGGACAGGAAAAGAGAGATCATGCCAGACTTGGAAAAGAAGCACAGATTCCTCGCTGAGAGCGCTACGTCTTTGGCGAAGAAGATAAAGAACAAGGAACTCAAATCCGAGGAACTGGTACAAGCGTTTATCGAGAGGATTAAGCAGGCAATTTTTTTTTCTATCATAATAAACATCTAGCAACTCACTGTACCTTCATTATCTCTTGATATCTAACGTCACCTCTCTTCTCCCTATTTTAAAACGCCCTCGTGTTGGCAACACTGAGTGATTCATGATTGGTCGGCGCGTTTTTCGTCTGCTAAAGGAAGTTCCCGCCAAAAAGGTTCAAAGAGGGATTTCACGGATGGTCAATGAAATATGAGGAATTTCATTTAGATAAATATTCTTATATTGTTTATGTTCTACTTTGAGTTATAAAATCATTTTAGTGTACCAATTGTTCTTTAAGAATTTTTGACGCCACGTCATTGAATTGTCAAGTGTCGTACGAACGCTAGCTGTTTATTTATTTACTACTTGTAACCCGCAACTTCGCCCGCGTTAATTCAGCGATTTTATGAAATTTTGACAGTTTTTGTTTTTTTTTGTGCAGAACCCTAATTATTTACCTAAAGTAAAGAAGCCTTTGTTATTCCTAGTAAAATCAGCTATCCCGTCCCATAGAGTCCCACCCAAATCGGTCCAGCCGTTTCAGAGGAATATATAGTCATGTGCAATTAGTAAAAAAATAATTAAGAAAAACACCCTTCAATTTTATTTATATTTATAGACTAGTTGTATTTCACGACTTTCATTGAATTAAATGTAATCATTTCGTAAAATTTAAGCCTCCATAACTTAATGGAAAAGGGGACAAACGACCAGGTCTATCCGATGTTAACAGGATACTAGAGGTGCACATGTATGTTGTAGTAATCTTGGAAGCACAATTGCCTCTCACGTTGCCATTAGGGACGTAATCGACGCACTCAGGCTGCGTTTGTCGCATACCTTACATCGCACGGATATAGAAACCACTGGAATAGCCTTTCCGAATCCCCTTAAGCCTCCAATCGCACGAGATTTAAAATAGTCTGGCAAATCCAAAGTGCACGCCCCATAACACTAACATCAGGCATCAGGTGTTTACATTTTGTTACAGCTATTAATTAAAAAAAGTAAAAACATCATTATTTATATTTTATGTTATTGATAAATCAAAACCCAAAAAACATTACAGTTTCCCAATTTGTTTTTTGGGGACAAAATATGGGGACAAAATTTCTTAAAACTATCATGGCTGGTTAGTAAATTCCAGCAACATTTTTATTAATAATAAGGTTTGATTAAGTAAAAAATGTCTAATTCCGGACACCTATGAAGTAAATCATTAAGCAAGCGCAATGCCCGAGTAAGAGGGGCCTGGAAATTATAAGGGTTCCGTAATACTAGAAGGAAAAGACTCAAGTGTGTAAATCGAATAAGTCATTGTGCTTCCTTCGGTGTAGAATTTTTCCAAGATTTTCGTTAATTTTTATTACGTTGACATAATATGTTTTTGACTGAATGGTGGCCGAGGATAGGAAAGCGGAGCATTGAGCGTCCATCAACCAGAAGGGTCGACGACATTATATCAGTCGGGAGTTGAACCTGGTCCAGATTGGCTCAAGACCGTAAGGAGTGGCACAAGCCTTTGTAGTGGAAGAGAAAGGGCTGTGTGAAAGGGATGAAATATGTTTCTTTATTACGTAATCAAACAAACAAATCTGCAATGAAATAGTCATATGAATGAGATAGGTACAGAGTGTTGACAATAAAAACTATTGTGTGTCGAAAGAATTAATCTTACAGACTTTAAGTGCAAAACATTAAATTCCCGCGGAAGGAGAAAAATGTATCGATCGTACTTTTATAATAATTAACGTATTCGTATCTGTAATCAATATTTGACCATAAAAATGTAATTAAAGAAACAGATTACGTGTTAAACGACTTTCCAAAATGAGTTACTCTGTTACTTGTTAGTCTATATTTTAGCAAATTTACTGTTTGTTGAACTAATTTTGGTGATCCTTTTTCATGTGGTATAATTAACATCAATTTCAGCTAGAAATCTAGATAGGAAAGCAATAACATGCGACTTATTTAAAAAAATATACTGTATTTTACATAACATATATGAGTTATTGCAATAACAAGCCGTATAGTTACGTAAGTGCATATATATCACAAATGAAGGTACTCGTATATACTTAGTATTTAGAAACATTGCTATTACAACATACATACGTATTAAATTCAAGTTTATCCACATAACGGAACGTAAGTTGCCCTGGTTTTATAAGGGTATATATACGCGAACATATACCCCGGAGTACCCATAATATCTACTTTTAAAGTATAGCCAATCAATGAGTATATATTTGTAGGTTTATTGATGTTAATTAAAAAAAAATTTAACTGAATTTTACTAACAGTAGAAAACGACGTACCTTAATAAATAATAAATCAGTCAAAGTTATAATCCTTTCTTCATATAGACTTTTTTCATAAGCACCTATGAACGTCATATGTATAATATTATTTCCTTGATCATTCAACAATTTGGTGATAAAATTTAAAAGCTAAGCTTACTCGCGCCCTATACTTAGAAGAGCCCACAACAAACTCAGTCGTGTATTTCTTTGTTATCAACATTTTCACAATAACACAGATTAATCAGTGTTCGGCATTTGAGTCTATCGCTAGTTTAAGCAGTTCTTACTATGAACGGGTGATAGAAGATTTCGCAGTATTAGAACTTATTTTCAACAATTCAGAAGCAATTCACTAAAGCAATTAGAATTTTTCAAGCTGCCCTGCCTTAATTCAAAGTAAAATTTAGACGGGGCAGAGAAGGGTAAATAAGAATTTGAACTTATTGGTGATTTCCAATGAATCCGGTGATTTTATTGCATATTTTGTTAGAAATTCAGGAATTGGAAGAATAATTTAATTTGGAGCCAAAATTGCGTTGTGTAACATTATGATACATTGTTACAAAATACATAATATTCATATAATTTCCTTTATATTTACAGTTAATTAATTGTGTGTATTGTTTTACATGTCACTCATTATTAAAACATGTCAGCTCAACTAAAATTTACCTTTGTCATATTATTATGCAATGTTTAATATTTATTAATTCGACAAATGAGCGCAAAATTGCAGGTTTCGTGGAGGTTTTATATTGATGTAGTGATATTTAAGAAGCCATATATTATTAGAGTATAAAGGAGATCGTAGCCTAATCAGTGTCTGGCATTTAAGTCTATCGCTAAGTAGCTCTTACCGCGGCCTAGAGTACATAAGTACATATGTACGTCCAAAATTGACGAGTGTACATCCAATTGCTTAATGTGACAATCAGATAAATCGTTATTTATAATATTTGTTGCTAAATTATTTTATAATTTATTACATAACTAGCTGTGTCCCCACTTTGTCCACTTAAATTAAACTTGCGATAGCCCTTAGCGGAAGTCTACAAACTATAAACTATCTCCCTGCCAAATTTCATCTTTGTACGTACCGCGGTTTTCGAACTTTCGTGATAGATGTCCTTTCATTTATATACATACAAAGTGATAAATAATACAAAGACGTGGTTGCATTTTCTTAATTGGTCTCAAGGGCCTAAGTGAATAATCCCTTATAAAATTAACACATTGCTATTATGCCGGAGCCAGACATAGCTTCGCGTTTGTACATTTTCGCCCTTGAAATCTACAATGTTCTAAAAAACTTTGTGCAGTGACACTAAGTCCCCGGCAAAACTAAACATATATATTTTTAGGTTTTCAGTTCCATTTTACGAGAAAGTTTTGAGATTTCTATAGACAAAATCACGAATGACATAATAAACAATTTCAAAATGTGATGACGGACATTAAATATGGTTATCATTGTGATTCTCGAGAAAACAATCGTTTAACAGTCACGAAGGCTTTTATGTCGACACACGATAAAACTGAACCGCAAGCAATCGTCGCATTAAAATAAAACGCAACTGTGTGTATATTTTGCCGCACGTATAGCTGATACAATTACAGAGGTACTTACTCTATGACCAAAAGCACTGTATTATCTTGTGCGCCATCTAGCGGCGCTCGACACAGAAGTTCGCCATAGAGCCTGCGCCCACGCATCAGTAAACATTAAACAACGACTCGGTAGGTAACTTGTACAGCATACCGGGCTGCCGAGTCGAGGTACATCAGTCACAGCCGCGCCACGCTGCGGGTGGCGGTCTTGCGCGAGTTTGCTCTATGTATTACAATAAATCGAGACGGGTTGAGTGCATTATACTTCATCAGAATGTAACTAAATTAAAGTGTATCCCCTATAAAATAATTTTCTTTTGTCTTCCCTAGTACCTAAGAATCGAGAAACTTTTTATTACTTTCTAAAACGTATTTAATTTTCCGCGTGTGTCTCGTTTCATGCTCGCGCCAACAAAACGTGTGTGTGTATAAATAAATATTAATTTAATAGCTATTAAGCCATATCGACATGACTATATCTTACGCCGGTGAAGTTCCAAACGGCAGCAGTTTCGGATGTTTCTGGCGGATCCTTTGCAAGTGAGTAGTATGCGATAAAGACACGAACGTCGATACCGAGGGTTGCCCATCGGACGTAAGTAGGCGACCCTGCTCCACGGCCAGACTCGCGGGTTAATCACATCTCAAACAGCTGTTCCGTACGAGCGCTGCATACGCGATGCAATCGCGGACCGCTCCTCGTAAGCGTCGACCGCTGTGACAATAGCGCCTTTACCATTGTGACGTCCGACTTTTGTTCGTGGAACACAGTATTATTGTAACAACCTTTATGTTTACACGGAGCCGTGATCAAATGTTGATACTGCGTTACTGGGCGTTGCGAGAAACGAACGAGTGGCAGCCTTGGAGGCATCATCGAGGTGATGAATGTGATTTGTTTGGGCTAAGTATCGACTCGATGCCTGCTCGTAATTCACTTGGCCCTGACAACGAAATGTGGCGAAAGTTGGCTGTGACGCGTTCGATCAATGATTAATACCCACCTGAATCAAGCGAAACGAAACAGCTGGCAATTTGCGTAATTAACGTTTTTAAATGGAGTACTTAATTTCAGAAAAAGTTGATTAAGTACGCGCCTTCAAATGCGTGTAGTTTGTTATATTTAAAATAAGAAATGTAGTTCATTTTTTGTCAATTAGAACTACTATTAGCTCTTGACGTAGGTATATACCGCTAGCTTGGTTGTTGGACTAGGTATTTACTTTGCTTATTTTGTGAACGTGTATCGGAACGGTAAATGCAACAAGTCACCTTAATTTCGACCTACGTACACTACATAACTTTAAACACATCAAATAATAACAGCCATATAAATTGCATATTTGTCACAGTTCAAAATCGTCTATCGTTGAATCATAATCACAATATTAGCGAACGTATCAATCCTTTGTTGTATAATCAAATTCACACCAAGTGCCTAAATTAACTAAGTATTAACGACTAATTAGCGTTCTAATAACTAAAAGAACAATTTTTTAATCATTATGAAATTGGATATTAGATAGGTAACTATTAAAACTCTATGTAAGAATTTTAAAACCATTACATTATCCCTTCAAGTTCATGTAATATTCAAAAACGTTCCAAAACTGTGAAGTACGCATTACAACTTACATACACACAAAAAAATAAAAAATCGATTACTAACATTTATACATAATACGGATTATGTTGGAAATCAAAAAAGCGTCTCTTAAAACAATTTAATACTTTGTTTATTCATCTTTATCTGTCAATATTGTTATATTAAATAACATTGTCTTTGTGCGAAGACGCCTTGTTTATAAACATACTGTTCGCAGTTTGAAAATAGGAATACACAGTATGATTGTTATTGACTGATGAATACGACAATAGTACTGAATACTAATTTACTCTTTGTTGATTCTAATCAAAGAGTAAAATAGTATAAAGCCAATGTTTGAAATTGAACTTATAAACAACAGAGTTTGACAGGTTATAAGATTTCCAAAACATATTTTTAGAGATAAGCCATAACAGATATACGGAAAAGTATATGGTTAAATGCATTCAGTCAATTAATTTTGGTGGCCTAATATCGTCATTACAGGCCAGCAATGCATCTGCGAGCTTCCTGGTGGTGCACACATGCATGGGCGTCGGTGGTCACTTTTGAGGACCGGCTCTTCGTTTGCCCCTTAACATAAAATAAAAAAAATCGCGTCAATTTTATTTATTTATAACAAACTTTAGAACAATTTCAAATACAAAGTCAAAACATTATAGTTATACTTAACAAGCGGACCCGACAGACGTTGTCTTGCTCGAATTTAGACTATTCTCATATTAGCTAATTAGCTATGCCCACGACATCATCCGCGTAAAATTAGGTAAAAAAAAAATAGATTCCTTTTTAGCGTGTTGATATATAGCCAATAGCCTTCCTCGATAAATGGGCTTTCTACCATTATAAATTTAAAAAATCGAACCAGTAGTTCCTTAGATCAGTACGTTCAGCAAACAAACAAACAAACAAACTCTTCACCTTTATATATTAGTATATATTAACTAATCGTTTTAACGTCTGTTCTATAAAACGTGACACTGGGCGAATGTTTTATGAAATAGTAATTTTAAATAGCACGTTACTCGAAAAGTCTAGTAAGAACGTCATCTATTTGAAGTGTTCTAAAGTACCAAGAAAATCTGCATTTTTCAGTATTTTACAATAATATTTCGACTTTTCCTATCATTCTTTTCTTCGCTGAAGTAAGAGGAATAAAGAGAACAAACAGAATCTAAAACGTTTAAATTCTAGCGAGACTAACGAACAACATTTGACTTTTATATATTACTAGCGTACACGGCAGACGTTGTCCTGCCTGAACATTGGGTTACTTTTGAGATGTAAGCTATCCTATCTTTCAAATTGGATCAATTTGCACACAGTGTGCAAATTTTATTAAAATCGGTTAAGTTGTTTAGGAGTCCATCGCGGACAAACAACGTGACGCGTAATTTATATATATTAAAATATGGATGTATAAGATGACATTTTTTTATATACATTTTACTATGAAGTTCATATAATCACATCCTCAATTCATGAAAAGGTCATAATCCTTTAGGTAATGTTGGAAAAGGGTAATCTCGTGGGACGATGGGCTTTACCCGTTTTATAACCCTTGCCGCAGAAGTCCGATGTGTAAGCTTTGTATTACAGATATAACTTTTATGTCCTTATAATGTGGGAATGCCCTTGTAATCTGAGAATGCTCTGGTAATGTGGAAGTTCCCTTATAAGGTGGGAGTGCCTTCAGTTCTTATTCTTTAATTATTCTACTAAAAAAAAATTGTAGCCTGTTCGAAATTGAAATTTTGAAACTGAAGTTCGAAATTCATCTGCTATATACATAATAACATCATCTTATTATAGCACAAAACTATACTTATAAGAAAACTCACAGTACGTCCGCGTAAAATTAGTTAAAAAAAAGGTAAAATTTTAGCGTAATGATATATAAGCCTGAGATTATCTTGTTAAAAGCAAACACACAAACTTGTCAGCTTTACATATAGTATAGATAACATAGGCTATTTTATTTTAAAAAAGTGCCACCTAAAAGGCATTGTTGACTGATGTAACACAAAGGCTTTCTTAGTCTAGTCAACAAGTGCTTTTTAGGTGGACCTTCTTTAGCTTTTCCTAACAATATGACATATCAATTGACACCTCAACCATATTTATTGGAGAAGGCGAAAAAAGTGCTACCTGAAAAGCATTTGTTGACTGGATTTTTCGGCGATAATTTTGCGGTCTCACCTCTCAAAGATGACTCAATAGACTTCGAGTTCATTTAGAAAACCTAAAAAAAAAGTGAACATGACATAAATGTGACTAACGCTGCTCTCCGTAGAAGCCATCGAAATATAGTATAGTCGGTTCAAAAATGCACGCCCCGCCACTAATTAATTGCACCGCTTGTTTATGTGCGTGCAGTGTTTTTATTGTGAACTCAAATTCAACCAGGCATTGTAAACCAATGATCATAACGGACTTGCGTGTTTGCGTCTACACTCTGTTTTTAATCTCGTATAAAAGCGAAGGGTCACATGTCGAGAAATCTCGAAAACCGCAGCAGGTACAAAGACGAAATTTGGCGAGGAGGTTTTTTCATAGTTAATAGACATTAGCTAATAACGGATTTTTATTTGCGGACGAAGTCCCGGGAGGCAGCTAGTATGATATGAACTAGCTGGAGCCTGCGACATCATAAACTTTTTTTATATTTATAACTAAAGAACGGCCTCATTTATTTATTTATTTAACACATTATAACATCACTCTATACAAAATCAATATTTCATTTATTTAATTTGCTTAGCACACTTTTATTTCTTTTCTTTAGTAAAGAAATAAAAAAGAATTACCAACCTCCGCACTAGCGAAAACTGTACTACGGTATGATCTTCTTCATACTAAACTAGTCAATTAATACTTACTTACTTACTCCTCTGGCGCAACGACCCAAAGTGAGTCTTGGCCTCCGAAACAAGAGATCGCTATGACGTGTTTTTATATAAGTGTTGGCTTTATAAATAACATTTAGCCCGCATTTGTATTCGATACGGCAGTCTTTATGAAAATCTAAATTTAAAGATGCATTTAGAAGCTGTTTTGAATCATCAAATATTTTAAAACATACCACTGATTCGGAAAAGGCGAGCCACTAGAAGAGTCATCAAAAATCTCGTTAGCAACTATTTTGATAGTTCTTACAAAAATGCGTTTTAAACATTTCCATGTTAGCTGAAGCTTAGGCAACTTAACTGCTAGCAGTTTTATCTATATACTTATTACTTATATAGTATTATAAAATATTACATTGTATAAAGCTGAAGTGTTTTTTGTATGCTTGAACGCGCTAATCTCAGGAACTACTGGTCAGATTTTAAAAAATAATGCAGTGTTAGATAGCCTATTTACCGAGGCTATAGGCTATATATCGTCACGGTAAACTTGAATGGATTTTATTTTTAACTATACAATTCGTTTATTAATATATTTAATAATTAATGATTATAATTTATTAGTAATTTATAATTTATATGAGGAGGACGTATAATACGTCACTTATCAAACTGTACACATAAATCTATTATAGAAAATTTAAAGGGGACATACAAATAAGTCTTCGAGTGCTTATAAATTGATATTACAAGGATAAAATCTGGACTAAGGAGGAATACAAGCTGAATTCAATAAGATAAAAGATTTTACAATAAATTAAACAAATTGAAGAATATCGACAAAGGTTTTCAGACGCCTTAAATGAATAATAAGTGTTTTAAGACCGTTGTTTGGATAGATGGAGATTGATACGCAAAAGTAATCTTTTAAAAATTGTAATAAAGGCAGTATTGCAATGTACATGGGACTATGTGGAACTTAAATATAAATGTAAAAGACAATTCTTATAATAAAATTTTGTACTTCTTTGTAGATTTGGATTATTACCTATTATTAAGTATAATAAGGTAAATTGTCTGAAATTACACATTAATTAATATGCCCAGAACTTGTGTGCCTTCGTAAATGTGACGGAATAACCCTAAAAACGTCTTTTTGCGTATAAAATACAATTAGGATTGTTTATAATTAAATGATATTATGTAAAAAGAGAAGTCTCAGAAAGAATTTTAAATTTCAGTTAACTAAAATAACTATCTTGTGCCAATATTCGTGCATGTCAAAAATCGATAGTCGATATTACAATTGTACTTCACTTTTCCGTATATAAATACTGAAAAAAAGATGTATGGATACTTAAGGACTGCGACTTTTGCACTTCATCAAATTTAAATTTACCTCCATATAATATTACAAACCAACCTGTTCGGGGCTTTGTCGTGTACACAATAGATTTAAAAAAAAAGGATCGGGTCTCCCTATAAGCTATTGTGATTTCAAATACGTCCCTAAATTATTGTTTTTGACCGACGGACCCGGCAGACTATGTTCTGCCGGATCGTTGGGCAACTTACTATTTACTTCTATTATCATCCCCGTCCCCGTTCCCGTTCTCGTTCCCGTTGCAGTTCCAGTTCCCGTGCCTGCTGCCGTTCCCGTTCCCTTATAAGTTCAAATTGACTCTACATTTTAGATATAAAACGTTTGTATGGGAAAAAGAAACGGGCTATTTTTAGGGTTTTCCCGGCAATTATTCGATTTTTTCACGCCGTAAAAACTATCCTTGGACTTCAGCGAACATTAAAAAAAAATTGGTTAAATTGGTCCAGGCTTTGTTGAGTTATGCGCTTACCAACACATTTTGCGATTCATTTTTATATAAATAGATTATTATTATAATTATTAAGTCACGAACACTTATTCTACGGCCATCCATCGTGCAATTTACCTCTTTTGAGACACGTTACGGTCCAAGTGAAAAGTGACCAGGGGTTCCTAAATTGATTTTCTGGGTCACCCATCTATCACCCGGTCGCAGCCAGAGCAACTTAACTTAGCGATCGACTCAAATGCCGACCACTTATTAAGCCACGACCTCCTCAAAAGTTATAAACATGATACAACCTCGAATCTCGAAATGACACTATCACACGGAATATAAATATTTGTATATAAGAAATACGTTTAGGTTAATCTAATTAATAATTAACCATAAAGCCTTAAAAAGGCTTCTCATTACATATCACAATCGAAAGGAAAATATATAAACACAATGAAGACTAATGAATAACACGGTGTGAAGCGGGACACAAAAAACACTCCATCCCCTTAATTGAGATCAAATTTAATTAATGCCTCAAAAGAAATAAGAGCAACGATAACTTAAATACAGAGTTTAAGTTAAATGTTCTAACAATGCCGAAGGGCCCATGAGAGGTTCTTGGAGCTAAGAATATTCCAGTAGACTTCAGAGCGGGTATTTATCAAAATCGGAACTCACTGTTTTACGTGCCTTCCGAAACACGGAGGAGGATGAATATTTGAAAACCAGTATTAGATTTGGTTCCCATCTATCACCCGACCGTGGTAAGACCTACTTAACCTAACGATCTACTCAAATGCCCGCCATTGAAAAAGCTACAACCCTATCCATTATAAAGAGTGTTTATAAATATTTTTATGGGTAACAAAATTTTATAAAGAGATTTGAATAGATAGAATAAAAGCATTGTGTATTTCGTAAAAGTTGCAAAGAAGCAGATTTATTCCTAGAAAAATCTAAGACGCACCTTCTTTACCAACTAGTTAGTATTATTCTTATGTAATCTTAAATCTGAGTAAACCAGCGGGGCAAGAGTTCAATCGCTGCAAATCAGATCAGAACTTAGCGACTAGAACTCCAAATCTCCCTTCTTTTTCCAGCTGCACATAACTCAGACATGTCTAACCTAATAGCTTTTACCAGTGCGCATCTGCTTGCCTCCTGGTCGTGCAGATGTCCATGGGCGTCAGTAGGCTCTTAGCTGCCTGCTGCCTGCTCGTTTGCCCCTTGTAACATAAAAAAAACCTTCGACCGGGATAACGCTAGGAAGAAGAAGAATATTGCAGTTGTCCAATAAGTCCAAAGAATGCTCTAATCGTACCCATCTATCTTATGGTGAAATTGTGATAACAAAAAGAATGCTCGAATGAGTTTGTGGTGACTCTGTGGACATCAGGGAGAGATGAACCTTAGTGGTCTTGGCTTATGAAATAACAACCGTATCATCAGAATATTATATATTATAACAAAAATATTTAAAAAAAACGGGCAAATGCGAGTCAGTCTCGCACACTAAGGGGTCCGTACCATCGCGTCATTACCTTTAACAGGTCATTTTAAGATCTATACCTTTTATAAGATTTCTTTTAATTTGACAAAGTGACTGTATTTTTTTTGAATTTACACCTTTTATTATAAGATTGTTTCCACTAGAAGATTATGTCAAAAAATAATAATTGTCAAATATTACAGTGTCCGTTACACATCGACTTGAATTTTTTATATATCGTGGCCAATTCAACCACCAGACGATCTCTAATAAATTTAATTCTTCGGGAAACCGAGTCAATTAACTTAAAAAATGCTATAAAAACAAGAGACTATTAAAATAAGTTAGCGCAATTACTCTACCGCAGTGTTAAAAACTAATCAAATTGTCATTTCAAAGTAACGCCGCAGTGGGAAAATCACTCATCCCACGGTGTCCTGCAAAAAAAATATTTACATTGAAAAGTAAAACGTCGTTTCAATCGAGATACAGAAAAGCGCTTAACAGTGACCTCCTCATTGTAAAAGCGAGCCTTATTTAATTTTAATACGTTAAAAGCGGAACAGCGCATTAATAAACATAAAAGATGAATGGAAACAAGAGACCACTGAAAACTAAAAGGAAAAGCTTCCGTTTGGGCGAACTACGGCTGTCGATTTTCAGCAGTTTCGGAACTCATGTAATACTTTTATTTGAAATGTGCACATAAAATAATATGTATGTATTACATTTTTACTTTTTACTAAAAGTACTTTTACCCAAATATTTTTTATTTATTATATAATCCGTTTTCGTTAGTAAAGTTGTAAAGTTAGCCCTTTGATGGTCCTGTGACATTGCTATATAATGTGGTACATTTACTAATCGCAGTAAAAATACTGAACGGGGACGTTTTAACAGTACCGTCTAAATGTCTTTTAATAGAAAATTGTTCCGAAATTTTAAATAAATCATGCTTATCATGAACAGCGTGAACTAATCTATTCAAATCAACATACGATGCAAAGAATTCGGCAGTTTCAAAGATCATCGTGTACGAACGCAGTGACAAGTGAATGCAGTACTAAATATCTCATACAAATGAATAGCATTAAAAAACAAGTCTAATCTACGAAAAAACTTTATAAAACTCCCATTATATTCGGTTATTAAAGAGTATCTATCGGTTACCAAGGATCATTTTGTCGGAACGTTCATAAATCGAGTCTCGTCCTTGGATCCTTGGAATTTGTTCTATAATTTTGACGGCCGCCCTCGTCAGCTCCATTACCCGCCGCCCAACGCCGCCCTTCATCTGCTCGAGTTACGACCGTCTTACATCTCCCGCCATGTCTACATTTGGAACCACTTTGTATCTTTTATATCTTTGAAAGATTTAAATCCGAGTCAAATGAGAAATTCATTACATTATAATACATAGAAAGAAAGAAAGAATGGATATTTAGCATACCCGAAAGTATAACCAGTATTATTTTCTTCTGGGTAATAATTTACTTAACTAAATATAACTCAATGCACTTTTAAAATATGTTATTATAAAGAGCTATTTGCTCGAAATAATTCTTCAGGCGCAAAACATATTTTCATATTATTAATAAGTTATCCAATAATAACCCAGAAACTTATTATTAATTAACTTTCGTTGGCTAATTTTTATTAAAGTAATTTAATAATCAATTCTGCACAACGTACATTGTTTTAGGGATAATATGTTATATTCAGTAGTTAATATTATTCAAAAAAACAAATATGTCACCTCTTATTGTTCGTGTTATTCTGCTCTAGAATTAATGTTATATTAGTAGTAAAATGCGGTACCAAGTATATTTTTAAGATCTACTCACACTTGCCTGGTTTCGTTCGTTCAGTTTTTAATTGCAGCCGCCTTGGTGACAAAACACTTGCTTTGAAAACACAAACTTACATTTAATTGCTTTCTGTTCGAAAGTATTTACACCTAAAACCTAACACTGCAGAGAAGTCAGACCAAATAGTTCGAAATCCAATAAGTGATAGAACAAGGTGGTGGTGGCATAATATGCGTGTTCCGACATATCTAGCCTCTGCTCTTGAAGGTTTCTAAGTCCTATCAGTTTGGAAACACCGAAGCTGTCAAGGGAAATGTGCGAGACAAGAATTAAAATTTGTTACAATAAAAATATTGATCAAGATTTTACCTAAAATATTATAAAAGGACACTTTTTATCCTTTATTTTAAGTAAATTAGAAACTTTCTACTTATACTATTTGGTTGTATAGGTAATCAAACAGAGTAACTATTCACGAATCATATTACATTGAAAAGCTGCTTTATACCGACACACAGAGAGCCCACGCATTGTACTATTACTACACTAATTAACTCGTCGGAAAACTCCACGGGGAAACTAATTCTAGTATACGAAACTAACCGCAACTCATAAATTTTACTAAACTCAGTTTATATTAAACAATTCTCGTTAGCGGCACTCGTTCATATCTCTAAAGATATATGTATCTAAATTCGTATGAGCCATTATTACGTATTTTTACTTAACTTATACATATATAGTCTGTAATAAGCTTTCTTAGTAAAAAATATTCTCTGAATTTCGTTAGATGATTATTATTTACTAGTAATCTAAAAAGGCTGAATATAATTTTCTGTAGAGTAATAATAGTAACTAGTTAAAACTATTCTTTATCTCGTTCAATTAATACTTCATCATTCGCGCACTTTGGCAGCTGCTATTCAATCCTGTGAAAACTTCTTTCAGATTTTTTCTCAGCGTAAGCTTTAATACAAAGCTCGCAGGTAGATGAGCAAAGTTTCTCCATTGAACGTTACGGCTTGTGTCGCCTGTTTTGAGATGGAGACAAAAACGCAGCCTACTTTTAAAATAACCACTCTTTGTCGGGAGGCTTTGTCTATAGCCACCCTGCTATGAGTATCTCTCAGATCTCAAGATATTTTCGTTTTTGTTCAATTATAAATTGTTGTTTGAGATGTTGCCGTAGCAACTATTCTTATTAAAGGCAGTCCCAGGTTCATTGCTCGGTTGGACTGTATCGCTACTTCGTTTACGTTGTATTCAAAATTTATATTAAATTTCGAGGATTTTATTTTTTTGTGTGGAACCCTCATTCTATAAAATTGTGAATAATAGAAGTGAAAGAATTTCAAGAAACCTAAAATCTACTCACTGTTCTGATATAATAACTTTCCTGCATAAAACGAAACTCTCTTTCCAATGACACTCACACACGCGTATGAAAACATACACTTATTTATAACAAAGAGAAACATACTATACATTTTACAGATACATATTAACATAACTATTTACATTAAAATTGTCTTGTATAATATATTTACTTGTATAATATCTGTATTTAGCACTGTTCACAAAATATAAAGTATCTAAGATCATATACATAGAACTATTTAGGGGATCGTGCATTGGAGCTAAAACACAGGTTATTCTAGTAGAGTTCCAGAAGCATCTAGATGTAATGCACATAATACAAAATATACCCTATATTAAATGCGATAAATTTATTTATTACTTATAAATAAAATCGAACATGTTATATTTTCTCACTTGATGAAAGGATATGTGTATTCTGATTATAGACTTTTTAATGCAATTAAGAGTAAAATTCCGTTGTCTATATTAGTCCAAAGTCTAGCCGATCGGAAAGCACTGAATGGCCGACGATTCGGGCCGCTGGCAAATGGAAGAATTTGGTACTGGAAAGACACCGCCTTAAATGCTTTTTAATTATAATAAAAGAAGTATGTATGTAAAACATCTCGATAAAAGATACAAGGTTTAATGACAAACACACATGGTAGAGAGCTTTTGCCGCACTTCACATACCGCTGTCTTCATAGTCGTATTGATATAAAACCGTGTATCTTTGTTTCTATTGAAATGTTTGTAATTCCCTACATTGTTTCGTGCCAATGTCGTGCTTACTTTTGAGCCTCTTCTCTGACATCTTTTTGAAATCTCGCGCTCGCACTGACGGAGGTTTATACACAAAATGAGAACTTCAAATGACACTCAGAGCATGTATTTTAAAGTACATAAAGAATGATTAATGTTCGAAACATAAGAAAGAACAAAGGCAAAGTTTGATGAGGTGGTTTTAATCAGGGTAAAATGTAGGTTGTGCAGGTTTCATATATGACAATACTGAATACATATTTTTTACATTTCAAATATATTTTCCAAAATTCTGTTCCATATTCTATCTCTCTATGAAAATTGGTAAAATTACTTGTTCTTGATTAACAATTCGAATGCCCATTCAAGGTAAAATATTCGGGAATTCGAGGAAATAAGCGAGTGAGGGAATATTATTAAGTCGGCAGAGGAATTTAATATTCCGCGCAGGACACGAAAGTATTTAAATGTAGCACCTAAATTGGCTTTTATACGGGCATGAGACACGTCGTCTAATATGAGCTCTCCGATTTATCCAGGTCGTCGAATCATCAAATGAGGACTCGTTTAGATACTTATTGATGACGGATATCCAAATTTGACAGGGTCTTTCCTTTTTCTTGGGCCACTTAGCATTATAAATTCTATTACTATCTCTGTTACATTTATATTGTCAGAACCTGGACGACCAAGCTTCGCTCGGATAAAACGACGTTTACGAAAAAACGAAACCGAGCTGGATCGATTTATCGCCCCCGAAACCACCTGCACACTAAATTTCAAGAAAATCGTTGGAGCCGTTTCCGAGATTTAAGATTATGTGTATTACATAGTATAAAATGAAGACGCTTCCCTGCGTTGTACACGCAGATCTTTCAAACTACACAACGGATTTGAATGCGAATAAAAAGAATACCTTAGAAGATACGAGAGATTTAATCAGAACGAGCCGGCGCTATAATTTGAAAAGAATAAGCCAACGTTCGGACAGGACAACGTCTGCCGGGACCGTTAGTATACCCTCCAACGTCAGCATTCCATCAGCTGCAATAAGATCTCATTAAACTCCAAATTGATGTGCATTGGTTTATATAAGACTAGCTGAAGCCCGCGAGGTCTACCGTGTGAATTTATTGAAGTTGTTAAATTTTAAGGATATTCATTTTTTTTTGTGCGGAATCCTAATTATTTTTCTAAAGCTAAGTAGCCTCTTTTACTCCTTGTAGCATCAGCTATGTGACAGTGAAACTCCTGTCCAAATTGGTCTAGCCGTTACGCAGACATCCCGGAGCAAACAGACAGTCAAACAAATCATTTCCATTTTATTTGTATGGTATGATGGTACAAATGGGTAGTAAATAATATCAGATGCCAACAACGCATAATTCTTTTGTTTTTTTAAGAATATTAGGAATACTTTTTAGGTATGTCTGATATTCCCTTTTGCCCTCCTTTTTTCAATTACTTAGCTTGTCCCACTGCTGGTCAAAGGCCTCAACGGGAAAAGATGACACTGACCTAATGGTAACTTATGGCAATTTTTGTTCTATTAGCATTCGTTCAAAGGTTATATAATTTGTAAGAATGAGGGAAGAATGGAGATTATTGCTACTTATGAAATAACCAGTAGCATGCCCCAGCTTCACATGGATATTTACATTACTGAAGCTTTCATATGGATCCTTAACTTTTTTGAAAATATTCTAACACCTGTGTTCATCAGGGATAATAAGGATTTTAACAGTGAAAGATTTTTTCAAATTGGTCCAGTCGTTTCAGGACCTGTTCAATACAAACAGTGGAATCTTTCCTCTTTATGATATTAGTATAGAAAATGAGTAAAATAATTGACGAAATATTGTTTGCAGTCTCTGTTGGCAATGCCGTCCAGCAGAGAAAAGGCAGTGAAGAGAGTGGGAGAGGAAATAATGGATCTGTTGAGCAAACCCACGGCCAAGGAGAAGTCTCTAGCTGAATAGGGAACAGGCGCCTGTTATACACATTTTTTTATAAAAATATAAATACAATACATATGGATAATACAAGCAGACTCGAGGTGGGAATCGAACCCACGACCCCCGGAGCAGTAGGCAGGGTCACTGCCCACTGCGCCAACGGGCCATCCTAAATGTAGTAATATGGTTTGTATTTTTGAACATGGATTCGCCCATTTGAACATGGATCGTCATTTTCAAGTCAAGTTTTCCTATCTTAGTTTTATTAGATAAACTTCTGTTTCTGTATTAAGTTTATTGTCTAGTATTGAAGTCCTTTAACAGATACCTTTATAGCGCATCAGACACGGAACCCTTCTGTATGTGTGTCTTCACTCGCCCTTGGCCGCTTTTTTTTTAACTTGCAACTAGATACAAGTACAGCTCATTTGCATTTCAATAGAAATAAAAAGCAGGAAATAAATCATTACACTCCAGTAGCAATAAGCAAGATTAATATGAATTTAAACTATCCAAGGACCTTCTAAAATATGGAGCTTCAATAGCTCAACGGTATAAGGTATGGACTGAAGTCCGCAGGGTACCCGGTTCAAACCCCATCGCCGCTGGGGTATTATCGCATCCGCTCCTAATATAAGCTTAGTAGGAGGGGGAAAAGGGAATAATAGACATACCTAAAAAGTATTCCTAATATAGTTTTCGTTGACTCTATTAAAAGACATCATTAGTAAGTTTATCCTTTTCTAGACTAAATTAGTCCGTTTTTTAAGGTTATTTGAAAGAGTATTAGGTATGAGTATTTCGCCTTCTTAATTAAAGTCAATTTCACAAAATTTCCAATTACGTTGCTTAATTTCTGAAGGTGTATTATTCGAAATGAAAAATTAATTATTTCAATGAGGATGTAAATTTTCATATGCGTAATTTTAACGCACATTTAATTAGGTGCACAAATATAAGTGCTTGGAGTTAATTCGATTATTTCAGTGTTAGATAGCCCATTTATCGAGGAAGGCTATGGGTTATATATTATCACGCTAAAATTGAATCTAATTTTTTTTTTAACCTAATTTTACCGGGGCGAAGTCGCGGGCACAGCTAGTGTGAAATAAATAGAAAACAACTGAAAAGAGACAGTTTGAAAAACTGACTGAAGGTAAATCTTATTGGTTTGGAAACATCGCAGCTGGTAACTGATTCTACAAATAAGTTGAAATTATGTCCCATCCAGTTAAAATTATGTCCAATACAGTTGAAATTATGTCCAATCCAGTCGAAATTATGTCCAATCCAGTTGAAATTATGCCTAAAATAAGAAAAAGAATACTTAGTTTAGTGCTCTTCTTCTTCCAAGTTGAATTCGGGTCTAGTACCAGGATCCGCTTAGATTGCAGAAGATGTGGCAGTGAGGCGAGTTAAGATGACCGCCTACCTTTTGACGCCATCCCCAAAACCCCTTGTAGTCTGTCCTTTCATTTTATTGAATGCACACGTAAACGCGACTAATCTGTCGGCAGATAAAATAGTCTATCTCCTGTAGAAGCACCTAAACAGAAGGCGAGATAGATAAGTTTAACGGCTAAGACAGTAACCGCATTTAAAGTTGGATGTAGTCGCGCAGATTTGGTCCAATAATTCTCTGGAGAGAGTTGCTACATTACATTGTCAAGCAACACGTTATCCTCTGCTAGCAATTTAGGCTAATGTTTGCTTTAGACAGTGCTGTTAGTCTCACTAGTTCGTGAATTTGTAGGCAACATTATAGCTAATACTGTTATGCTTAAGGAAACATTATGCGAGTCTATGTTAATACGTACTCTGCTCAATATATGGTGCTAAGATCTCGCTAATAGTCTTCCCTGCTAAATTTTATCTTACTTAATATTATAAACGGGATAGTTTGTACATATGGATTAATGGATGTATGTTTGACGCTCAAAATTACTTTCACTAAAAAGTAAATATTAATTTTAAGTACATATGTAATCATAAAGAATTGCAGTAAAATATCTCTAATAATAAACCCGTTTTAATTTATCCTTCCCAATACATAGAAAACAGTACTCCCAACTACAAACATAAATTAACATTATTAATAAATACAAGTATTTTTAGGTTTAAAAAAAAATGTTTGTATTCAGTCAAATGGAGTTCAGTTTTCTATGTCTTGGGAAGGATAAATTAAAACTTGTTAATTATTAAAAATATTTTACTGCGCTTGTTTCTATATGCGTGAGTTAAATAAATAAAATAATATATAAATATCCCACAACACACCCCGTCGGCTTTTGTACAATTTTTTTTTACCATTTCTTTCACTGAATACTGTTTACTATCCTTATTGCTATCTGTCCCAATGCGATTTTAAATCAGATTGTCAGCATTCCGTGAATGTGGAGCGCATGACCTATGCCGATGATAAGCGACCACTAGGTAAGTACTAGCTTACTAATAAAAAAGACTCATCGAAATCGATTCACCCATTCGAAAGTTCGCTGGAAACAAACATAAAAAATATAGTCGAATTGAGAATCTCCTTATTTTTTTAAAGTCGGTTCAAAATGTTAATTCAGTATATAAGAACACAGATTGGATTTAAAGAAAAAATGAACATTATATTCTCTATATGGATTCGTTAATTCAGCTTTGAACGTTACGTATTTGTAGATTAAGTTTGTTATTACCTGGGGCGTAGCTATATCAGCGTAGCTATATTAGCTATATACGCTGTATCAGCCGTATCAATTATAAGGGGCCACCGGGCTATAGGGGCCCCCAAAGTGTGTAAGAAAAAATTCTTAAAATCTTATTAATATTTTCTATTGAATGATCATGTCGTGTAACCGGATACTTTGTGTAAGTTCACAAAGTTTTGTACAACTTTGTAGACTTCATAATTTGGGTTTATATTTTCTAAGCGCGTAGTTGGTTCTTCGTTTGGACTTCAGGATTATTATGTGTTCTATTAATTTAAACTTTTATTATATATCAGGCCGTACGCTTTTGAGAATTTGAGTAGTCTGAGTAAAGAGTCTGTCTACATCGCCAGAAATAACTTAAGCGCGAGTTAAAATACACGTGGCGCCATCTAGTTTAATACTAACCAAGTAATATATATTATTTTAAACATTTAGTAAAGTTTATACTTCTGTAGGAAGTATATGGTATTCTGCCTGCGTGTCTCTTTTTCACTTTTTATTTTTCAAATTGCGACATTTTTTCCAGTTTAAACAAATTAAGTTCTTTCAATAAAGTCCAATAAATTATTGGTGGGGAGCAATCGTCTGTAAACTTAGTAACTTCGAGTTTCTTTGATCCTTTCATAATAAGGATCTCATTGAAAACTCATCAATTTTTTGGCGCCATAAATTTCTCAGCTGCAGACAAATATAAACAGGTTACAAGCGAGATAATTTCCGGCGAAGGAAATGGGAAATTTTGCTTGGAAGCAAATTTAAATTAAATTATAGCAGAAATTGAAAAGCTATACAAAGTATTACTAGTTGATCCACCCTGGCTTCGCTTGAACGAACGCGATAATATGCACTAGACGGTATTAATATCTTAACCGTTACGTTGATTAAAATTTTAATTACAGAAGTCTAGGCCCCCATTCGCAAGAGAGCGATTGTTTAACGCGCGTTAAAAAAGCGTTCAAATGGGACATATGAACTCCCAAGTTTGTGTTCACACGACAGCGCTTTTATAACGCTACGTTTTTTTTTTTATCGGGCTATGTTCTATTTTCAACGCTATATATGTACACATACGGTACATTTTCCAATCGACGATGCTGAAAAATGGCCAATGCCGAGATTTAACGCAACGCTTTTGAAACTCGCGCGAATGAGTCATATTAATATTAATAATAAGAAATCAAATTATTTGTTTCAGGCATTAAAATAATAATAGAAATTATTATAACCCATATATGTGTTCATAGTCTTAATTATCTAAGTGTTAGTAAAGGTTAGTTATTAAATAAAAGTAAAATTGAAATTAAAAGTAAAATGAAACAAACTTTTAATTTTACTTATATTTCTGTTATATTATATTAAAAAGTTGTTTGTAAGCGCAGATAAATGATATAGGTTTATCTATGTTTAATTTATTTCAAAGTCTATGGTACATACCAGGGGTCGGAAACCTTTTGAGTTGGAAGAGCCAAAAATAAAAATTTACAAAATTTCAAAGTTTTTAAAACTATTCATGCCAACAAAATATAATAGTCGGATAAATAAAATTTTTGATAAAAAAAAAACCTCATCTTATAACTCATAAGAAACATATTTACATATACATAGATAGTTTTTTTGAACAAATTAGATAATATGATATTATTTCTTAATCATTGGAACTAAAGAGCCACAGCTTTACGTCTAAAGTCATAAGGCTCGCGAACCGCAGTTTGCCGACCCCTGCTCTATACCGATATATAATAAATTATACTCATTCATTCATTCATTCATTCATTTATTCACAATAGTTACAATCAACGAGCAATGTATCTAAATGCAATGAAGTAATATTTTCAGAACACAATTCTAATGATGTTAATAATCTAGCATTTTATAGTGCAGCTACAATTTTATCTGGTAGTTTCTTTAAAGCATCATTCGTTCACTCATTCATACGCAGGAAATAAGTTTACAGACCAGATGTATGATTATTATTATTATTATTATTGAATGTATAATATCACAAGGGCATGTTAATATGATACTGCTTATAAAAATAAACTACCGCGATAACTGCGCAGTGGAGTTCTATTTTTTTTAACACCGCTTTTGCAACGATTTTATTGCCTTTGTGTTTTATTATCTGTGCATAATGGGACAGCTGAGCTGAACTGTCGCTTACGGTTTATTGCACATGCATTTTGCATAATAAACATATGAACAGGCCTACGTTAAATGTATGTTGTGGGGTTGGAGAAATCCGGGGTTTAATCAATTACACTATGGGTCGATAACATTAGAAGAGTGGGGACGTTAGTTGATTGAGATGCGAGGGAACGTGTCACAGATCGAGAAGATGCTTGTTTAGTTTATATGCTTTATTGTACACGACAAAAGAAATTAACACATTATAAAATACAGCAAGAAAAGACGTACAAAAGGAGGTGTTATCGCTAAAGAGCGATTTCTTCCACAGAAACTTTAGGACAAGGAAATATAGGACGTGGTAAAGCATGAGATAGGGGATATTGGCAGTGACAAAAGAAGACCTATATCTGGCAGATGTGAATTAGAGATAGTACACGAATTAAGTTGGTACGTCCGGGCACCAGTACCTCTTTCTTACATCAAGATCGGCTTGAAACTACAGCAATGTTGCCACGTCGAGAATTATTGTTTCGCTCCGTTTTTGAGAGTTCTCGGTGGTCTAAACTACTCTTTAAAGGCCGGTAACGTATCTCCAAGCCTTCTGGTCGTGCAGATGTCCATGGGCGGCGGTTCATTTATTTATTTATTTTTTATTTTATTAGGGCACAAACAGTATACATTAATCTTATATAACTAGAACATAAAAGTAAACAATACACCAATTAAGTTGCCACTTAAAAAATTGCTCATAAATAAGTATGTTAGCAAACGTTAACAACTAAGTTAAAAAAAACAATAACATAAGTGAACTAAAATCTAAACAGAGAACAATCAAGTTAGTAGCTTCATACAAATAGTTTGTAATAGTTTTTTTTTAATTGAAGGCATGATACGTTAAAAATATCAATGTCTGATAAGTTAACATAGTGATTTCGACATACTCTATAAATTAGTGAATTTTGTGCATAATTCGTTTTTACTAAAGGCAAATTAAATAAAGGAATAAAGGAATCATCATCGTTCATCTAAGTGATCACTTAGGTTAAACCTCATGATCTGTGGGTTAAGCAGTCTGCTCGTTTGCCCCTTGTAATATAAAAATAAGATGTCTATTAAAGGCGTTGAATATATAATTCCACAACTTCAAGCTCTTATTAAAATAAACTTCTTATTCCCAGCTTTGTCCCGGTCTAGTACCAGTGTCAACTTAGATTGAAGAGGATGTGGCTGTGGGGCGAGTTAAGACGCCCGACTGCCGTCTGCCATCATCCCTGGAATCCCCACGATCTCTACAACCTCACGATCTCTACAACCTCACGATCTCTACAACCTCACGATCTCTACATCCTCACGATCTCTACAACCTCACGATCTCTACAACCTCACGATCTCTACAACCTCACGATCTCTACAACCTCACGATCTCTATAACCTCACGACTAATATCACTTAACGACACTTATCGGATCCCACTGTTTAACGTGCCTTCCGAAATATTGATTAAGTCGGATATGAAATATAAACCACTGTTAGGTGGGTCACCCATCTATCAAACGATCACAGCATGAGTTACTTAACCTAGCCATTGACTCAAACGTCGACCAATCATTAGGCCACGGTAAAGGTATATATATAATTTTTTTTTAAATTAAATGTGTAATTTCTCCTTTGTGTACGATCATTCATTAAATTCTTTAAATATAGTTATAAAAAAGCGAAAACTGTAGATCACCGCTCAAAAGTTTCTTCAACAGATTCCCCATAAAATCGACGCATAAAAATAAAATGCGGAAAGTTATCGCCTTTATTTGCCAGCGCTTACTCGTTAATGTCGTAACGTTTGTGCGGTAACACTCGAATATATACAGCTCAATTCTAGAGACGTCGCTCGCATTCACCAGACGGACGTCTTCGATGTCCGCGGGACCATAAAAAAGAATCACGACACCCCTGAGGTCAGGGAGTGATGTATGAGGCTGCGTCCTCGCTAATTACATTAAATCATGGGCAGAAAAACATGCGCGGGCGTGACTCAATGCCCCATATTTAACACTTATCACCGAATGGGATCACTGTAATTGATCTCGTGAACTTGTCCGGTTCAATTCGCGCGATTTTGTGCCTTTCGAGTGCCGCAATAGGGGATTTAATGCCGCAGCTTGGGACGTAACGTGACAAATGCTTGAAACGTCTGTCGTAATCGCTGAGGATACTGGCGATACTTTTATGGTCTTGCGACGTCTGTACCAAATGGTTGAAAGAAACTCTTAACCAAGTGCATAATAATAAATAAAATGCCTGGCCTGTTGACGCAGTGGGCAGTGACCCTGCCTTCCGCTCCGGGAGTCGTGGATTCGATTCGCGCCTCGAATCTTGGTGTATTATCTATATGTATGTATTCGATCAAATTAATGCGCCCAACAAAATCGAGTCTTGCACAACACCTTGATAGACTTGTCGCAAACGAGTATTATTTCTGTTTGGCAATGTTTTGATTGCCGTTTTAAGTATCAGCTGTGTGGAAAACAATGTAGAATGACTTATGAGTAAATCGCTGCTGGTGTTCTGTACACAGTTTTTGCTAATTTCGATAAGTAAATTTTTTGCTAGAGAGCTTAGCGATCTGAAGGCCTAACACGAACATTTCGAACCAGGATTGGACTTTGAAAATGTTCGTGCTGGGCCCATATCGGACCCTCCTTAGTGTCAACGCGGGTTACATTAGCTTTGATTAAAACGTGACACGATAAACACTTGCCTCCTGTGGGCCTAACACGAATATTTTCATCCTACTTACAGTCGAACCTTCGAATTCGAACGTTTCGACATGTTCGTGCTAGGGCCTCTGCGGCGTTGAAGTTTTCGACATCAAGCACGTAATGACTATCGCCGGCTATAAAATATATTCTTTATAAAGATAAGTGAGGTTGAGAAGAAATAGATTTCAAATGATTTTTCAAAATAATGTACTACATTTGACAGTGAAAAGTGTAAACTTCAGTTCATAGAAATAGTTAGGTGTGCAAAATAGAGAGCGAAAGCTCAGTTCCAAAAATATAATTATTCAAAAGTATAATCAAATGTTTTAACTATTAAAATACCCTTTGACACAGCGTTAAGAAGACATGCAAAAGGATGCACCATTTATTTGAAATTAATATTTTATTATTTATTTTTCACCAAATGATCAGTAATGTGTGGATCTCTAAATAACCTTTTTTGGGATTATTATATTTCCACTGACTATAAGTAATATCCCTAATGTAACATTAGTAAATAAGAGTCTTAGATGAATTTAGTTTTTATTATTTACTGGAAAATAGGAAACTTAAAAAATAATTAGTTATAAGTTGAATTTATTAATAATTGCAATAGGCATTTAGCATTGAAAATAAGAATAATATTTTTCTGTGGCATTTAGTGTTTATAACGCAGCAAAATACGTGGTTTATAATGATAAGTGGTATTGTGTCGTAAGTCTGACGAATTGACTGCAAAGTCCACAAGCATATGGTCATGCACAGGGCTGGCCCTAACTTAGGGCGAACGGAGCGGCCGCTCCAGGCACCGAGTCCCAAGGGGCGACTCTTAATGCGCGATTATTTTAAATGTATTTTATATTACAAAATATAAACAGAGAAGTACGGCAGGCGCCATAATTGGATCTCGCTCCATCCTAATATTTAACTCGGGACAGCACTGAGTAAGTGATTTTGTACTATAGCAACTTATAGGCTATTACTATCTTAATGATAAGGTCGTTTACAATACTTTAATCTCGATTTTTATTGCATTAATTAGCAAATCTGTTTTAATGACTAGGTTGATCTTGGCTTGGATATGACTCATTATAACTTCGAAGCTATGTTTGGCGTGATTTAATTTATTGACTTATATCGGCATTCTGAGACGTTACACAGAGATACATATACTATTTAACTTTGAAAATGTTAATTTGTAGAAATCCCTCCGCCTTATTTAAAATGACCATTAAAATTTTGGTAATGAAATAAATTTCGTTGATTAGATATTTATTTACTTACATTTTTTTTTCCTTTGTTCCTTCCTTACTTCACAATTTCGGATGACAATCATCGTAACTGCTAATGCATAGTACCTGGATGGCCGTTATTTCTTTCGGAAATTATGTTTAAATATGAATAACACACTGAAGAACCCTTAATATTTAATTATTTCTCATCTTACAGACAATAAAAAAAAATATGAACTGATATTTAAAAAAATAAACAAAAGGAAAAATAATCGTCTGTTCTCGAACTCTGGGACCTTCTGATTACGGGACCGCTCGATTTCCCTCACTGCCCACTGCGCCAACGGGCCAGCCGATTGTTGTAACCCCAAACTCCCAGCTTAACACTAGAGCGTTACAAACAACTAAATGGTTATATAATAGTCACTTTTTAATATATTATTGTATACAGTAAAGTAATCGTCATTATTAAATATATAATTGTATACATAAATGTGTTATATAATGACGATTTTATTACAATTTACATGTTTGTAACGCTCTACCGTGAAGTTGGGAATTTGGAGTTATAACAACGTGGGAGGTATTGATATATATAAAAGCGAAAGGTCATCTAAAGGAAATGTCGAAAACCAAGGACGTACAATTATAAAAGTTGGCAACATCTGCTAAGAAAGATCTGAATTTTATTTATTAACATCTGCTAAGAAAGGATCATTCCATGGATTCACCGTGCGGGTGCCGGGTCCATCGCGTTGCAGAGGAACCAGGAAGGAACCATAGCAGTGCCCGGGACTTGTGATTGCATCCTTGCACGCCATGCGGTAGTATCATGACGTTCCATAAGTATTTTGCGTCTGGATTGACATCGCTTGTACTTGAAACCAATCCTATTTAATACCCTGAACAATGTTGTGATGCTTCCCTGAAAATTGATGTCTTCTCTCAGAGCTGATCGTAATTTAGCCAATGTTGGTAATCCTTTATGCACAACGTAAAAACTGTGAATTTTTTGCCGGATAGCGCACAAATCGAAACCGTCTAAGTAGATCTTTTTCGGATGCGGGCGACTCTTCCCCGGGGTGACGATTTTTTTCGAAGTACTCGCCGCTATTATACCTTCTTTTATAATTCTTGATACAGTTTTCTCTGATACACCTGAAATTAAAATAATAATAAACTATTTATTTAGTAAGTAACCCTATAACAGACATTAATAAACTAAAAATAACTAATCTAAACATTTAAAAATCTATATAACTAAATTAAATCACATATGGATTCCATGGTCTCTTAATAGAGTCTCCAGACATCTTTTCTATTGAAGTTAGATTGTTTTTGAATTTCATTGATAGTATTCCGTAGTATTAGTACAATTTTTCGCGTATGGAAACATAAAGTTGAAAGATGAACTGTATAAAAAATGTTTTTCTTATTGATTTTTTTTTTATATAATCAAATCACTCTTTACCCTTTTACCTTTGTGTTCCTGATTGCTTTCTTACTTATATATGCCGCAGCAACTTGTCCTTCGACACTAAGAGAAGCCACTTTCTTTCTTTCCGTCATTTTTTTTCTTTCTTTCTTTGGTTTGTGTTCCTTATTGCGCGTAAAGGGCGTCCCCTAACGATTGTATTTTGACTGCATAGTGGTCGCAGTTGGCAGTGACCCTGCCTTCCGCACGGGGGTTTGTGGGTTCGATACCCGCCTCCAGTGTAGATGTATTATCTATGTGTTAAATGCATACAAAAACAAATATATTTATGGGATCTCCCATAAATTACGTAACACCTCTTTTACGATTTTTGAACCCCCTCCTCCGACCTTGTCACATTTTCTTAACCCCCTTGGCGTCGCATACTTGGTGTGACGTCACATAATTTAAAAATAAAAAACAAATAACCTAAAGAAAAAGGCCAATTCAATTTTTTAAACTTTGATACGTGACGTCACATAAGAGCCTTGTGACAAGGGGTACACAATGTCACATTTTGGTGACCCCTCCTCCCCCCGTATGACGTAATTTATGGATGAGTTTTGACAGTAAAAAAATGATGTTTTTAATACTTTTGTATCTATGTATACGTATTACTCATACATACCTTGTTGTGCCTTTAAAACCTTTTAATGGTTCGTTTATGCTTTATTTTATAATCGATTTAAATAAGAAGAGAGCAGAATGAAAAAAGAAGTTAGAGAACAGAATGATAAGAGAAGACTTTGACTAGCCGAGCTTTCTGGACCAAGTACTTATAATTCCCCCTATAGCACGCTAGGTTTATTCTACATTATAGGAAAACGCCTTACTGTTTGACTGACTTAGAGACAGCGCCATGTTTGTAGCCGAATTGGGCGTCGGGATACCTCATTCTTACGTAAGATCGGCGTGAAGTGGCGGCAATGCTGTCACGTCAAGTGATGGTATTGTTGTCGCATTACGTTCGGTTTGTGAGACTTCCCGGTGGCGTAAACTCGTCATTAAAGTCCGGCAACGCATCTGCTTGCCTCGTTGTGCAGATTTCCATGGGCGTTAGTAGGCACTTAGAAGCCTGCTGCCTGCTCGTTTGCTCCTTTGTAACATAAAAAAAAGACTTACTTAATAGCTTATGTAACTTTATTCCAGATCTTTATCCACTCCGAGGTTAGTACGTTACTTAATCATGTACCCAAAGAGATGTTGCCCGAAGACCTGGGCGGCACCGCGCAATCCTTAGATGAAGAGAAATTTTCATAAACCACGAAAAATCTCGATTTCTTCAGAAAAGATCCATTGATCAAGTTATTCTTTTAAAAAAATCGATTCATCACCAGAGAGAGTCCTATTGAAAATTAATATGAGTCGTTCTTTTAGATTTTCCAAAGTATTTAAAACTTCCAAAAATAGTCTCTCTATGAGCGTAGCCATAATTTCGGATAGTTCAACACAAATCTTGGTGGTAGTAAAGTTTGAACAGGTGTGCTCATTCGTGTGAAAGAGATAGCCGAAGAGTTACAAACTTTGAATACACTTTGATTTATTTTCATTTTAAAATGTCCTACACAAAGTCGATTGCAATAAAGGAAAAAGCATCTGGAAGCGTTTAAAATCCAGGTTGGAGTCCTGTGTTGGATAAACTATGGTCAAATTCTTCAATGTTCTCATTGGGTTTGAATGAGTTTGAGGTCTAAATATGTATTGTCATTTTTATTTGCGACTATAAATTCTGATGGTGTAATATTTACATTGCGTAATACTTTGTTCGTTAAAACCTAAACAGATGGCCCTTTGGCGCGAGGAAAATTTCGTAATCAAACAAATTTTCTATTGCCTTTCGTATAAATCACACTGAATTAACTTATGTATAAATGTATGTAAATTCTATGTTTATTATTAGTGTAATGGCAACTTAGAAGTTTATTGTCCGTGTTTACATAAGTCAATAGAGACAGAGATTTCGACTTTGCATAAGTGGGTCGAATGAACGATTTCTATATTTTATAAAAACACATTTAATATAACTAGATCGCCGGCTGGCCGAAATTAGGTCACTAACCTTTTTGCGTACAACGACATATATTGTTCCGTACAAAGAAAAATAAAATTTGACAATTGGTATAACATATGGTGGTCATGATTACGCTTTGATATCGTCCAATACTTGTGTTTGTAAACAGTGTAAAACGTCTGGCATGGGTATGTGTCTCCTATTAAATATTTCACAATTGCCTCAAAGTGTAAGACACTATGACAAAAGCATTTCATATATTACTTGTTATATTTAATCACTTTTTTTAAAGGGAGGCATATCGTACCATCAAACTTTTAGAATTTTTATTTAATTCTCACATATTGTAGATAAACTACTGATTCTAAAAAGTTGAACCAGCAAGAATCAAGTTGGTTATACCACTTGATATTAATATTTACAGATTTTGTGCTAACAAAGAATTACAATAATATATTTTAAAATGTGATTTTAGCTAAACTATATAGCAAACTAATAATAATGTAGCTGACTTGTAAAGTATTGAATAAAAGAAAAATACTTTGGTATGACCTATGTTGAGAAAGTTGCACACCATCTAGAAGTATTGTTATGCTGTGTCCTGGCCTCCGTTATAAGACAGCACCACCGGCTTTTGTCTCGTGTCACCTCCTGCCAGACAACAACCTTGTGATACCTTATACCGTTGCGCTATTAAGGCTCAGTTTTTCACTACAATTGAATATGCGCGAAACATTTGCGATTTTATTTCAACTAGTACCTAACTCATGGCTCATCAATCTTTATTATTGTACGATGCAACCTGTAAAGAATGTATTTGTACCTCTAATTGGAATATTGAATATATCAATTCAGTGTCTCTCAAACTCTTACATAACGCGATAATTATTATTATTTTTTTTTACATTAAAATGTCAAATCCAATCATTATTATTATAATTTTGTAATAACGATAATATTTTCATTTTTGTTCACTTATGTTACTTAATGAAATATGTTGTTAATTTGCATATCTTATTGAATATACATATAAGAAATCATTCCTTTTTTTTATGTTACAAGGGGGCAGACGAGCAGGCAGCAGGCACCGAAGTGTCTACCGGCGCCCATGAACATCTGCACGACCAGAAGGCCAGCAGATGCGCTGCCGGCCTTGTTATATATCTTTTTCTCTTCTTCCTAGCGTTGTCCCGGTTAAGTACCAGGGTCCCTAATAGTTTGGAAATACTAGGGGGTGGGGGTGCACCTTATGGGCAGGCTGACAGGCAGACAAACAGACAGAACGAAATTATAAGGTTTCCTTGTAGTACTACAGAACCCTAAAAAAACAATAAATTCTAAATGCATTAATATTTAAATTAAGTTGAAGTCGAAATCAACATCAATATATTTTGCATTGTATAAGAGGCTAACCTCTATTTATTCACATCATGATAACAAAAACTGTACTACTTTTGACTACACTTGAGATTGTAGCTTAATCAGTGGTCTGTATTTACGTCGATTGCTAGGTTAAGCAGTTCTTACCGCGACCGGGTGCTAGATGGGTGGCCCATTCTACCACAGATTTTCTAATATCGAACCAAAATTAGAGGTAGCGCAACGCTTTAAGCCGAATTGGGCCGGCGCGATCATTCTTTTTGCATAACTATAACCAAAGTTGGAAGAGTGAGGTGGACCATTGTGGACCTAAAATATCAAATGCATTCATATTAAATTTCAACAACTTTCCTTGGTAGACCATAAAATCACAACTTATCTTAATATTGGTAAATTTCACAGCTTTAGAATTTTTTTGCTACATGTAGTAAATGTAAATTTATTATTTTGATGTTCTTTTAACATTTTGGTCTGTCTGTCTGATTGCTCTGAGCAATTTGCAAAATGGGTGGACCGATTAGATCGCTGATTTTATAACGAATAATATAAGCTAATTTGCTTTTATCTAAATAATTAGGGTTCTGTACAAAGAAATAAAACCCTCAAAATTTTATAAAATTAAGGAATTCATGTGGGCAAAGTCACAGGTTATAGCTAATTATACATGAACTATTAATATAATCATGATATTCTGTCATTTTAGTACAAAAGAAAGTAAAGCACCTACTTGGCTTTAAATTTAAGCTTAGTAGGAGGGGAAAAACGGAATATTGGACATACCTTAAAAGTATTCTTAATATTCTTTTTTTTTTAAAGATACGGAACCCTTTCATATGAGTGTGTCTTGACACGCTCTTGACTATTTTTATTTATATGTAAAACTAGTTTTCACTCGCGACTTTGCGTTGGATCTAATAGAGGAACATTTTTTTTTTTCTTATTTTTTTAACTAAAGTAGCCTATGTCATATTATAAATATTAACTGTCTGAGGGAGTCCAGTCAGGTCGAGCCGTTTCGGAAATTCATTTTTTTTTAAAAAGAATTTTAGAAATACTTTTTAGGCATGTCTAATAGTCCCTTTTTCCCCTCCCACTAAGCTTAAATTAAAAGCTTGTATTAGGCGTGGGTGCCACAATACCCCAACGGCAATGGGAATTGAACCAGCTACCTTGTAGATTTCAGTCCATACCTTATACAGTTGAGCTATTAGGTACGAAACAGAAGATACAGATTACTACAGCGACAGAGAAAGAGAAAGGAGGTAAGAATTTTAAAATATTTTTTAAAAAATTACTATGGTGACGTGCCTTCAGAATGAGATAATTTCAGTATCAATGAGATAATTTCGGTGACGTTTTACATTAGCTACTCTTAATATATTACTAGTTAGCTTTAATGCAATCGTATCTTGCTTCGGACAAATCGATACCTCCTACGTAAAGTATTGTAACCCCTAATTCCCAACTTTACATTAGATGTTACAAACATGTAAATTAAAATAAAGTTTTCATTATATAACACATTTGTTTTTACAATTATATAAGCCAGTTGGTTAATTATGTAGCTGATCTTAGTTTTATTGCCAGAGTATTATGTTGTATACTTATTCATTTTCTATTCTTATATATTTAACAGAATTTTGCCGGTTATGTACCAAAACAAAAATTAAATGGAAGAGATAGAGATTTATGCTTACATCTAATATATAGAATTTTCGTGTCATGGTGTGCGTTGCTAAACGCCTCCGAAACGGCTGGACCGATTTTCATGAAATTTTGCGCGCATATTGGCTAGGGTTGAGAATCGGTCAACATCTGTTTTTCATCCGCCTAAATGTTAAGGGTAGCCCACGCCGACGCAGTCGCGAGGCGCAACTAATCTTATATATAAAATTCCCGTGTCACAATGTTAGTTACCGTTGTCCTCCGAAACGGCTTGACCTATATTTATGAAATTTTATGTACGTATTCACTAGGTCTGAGAATCGGCTACAATGTATTTTTCATACTCCTAAGTGATAAGGGTGGCCCATGCGGACGGAGCCGCGGGGCGCAGCTAGTAAACATATTTAATTGTCAATTAAAAGTGGAGATAAGCCCGATTAGAATATAATATTACGTGTACGAATCTCCGTTGCCCATATTATCAAACATTATCTACGTAATGGTAGAGTGCGTTCAGTTCAAAAATGCACGCCCCTCCAAACCGCTATACTACTGAAACTCCGTTAAACCGATAGTGCAAGCTGTAGTTGAGTTATAGTTTAAATAAAAGAGTGGCGTGTATTTTTAGATTGAACGCCCTATAACTACTAAAACATATCTTATGCCGTAGCCAGACATTGCTCAAAGTGTTTGTACATTTTTGTCCTTGAAGACTTTGGGCAGCTAAACAAAGTCCCCGGCCACACTATATGATCATTGAAATGAAGCTATGTCTGGCTCCGGCCTTAAGATGAAAGTGTGAAACTATCATACCGTTATAAGACTAAAGTATTATATACAGTGGCGATACTGTTAATACGTACAGCTCCGGCGTGATTTATTTAAATTCTTATTTAAAAAATGTGTAGATGTGCCCCATGCGCCTATTGTATAGATTTTTTGACAGTTTTTTTTCTATTAATTTTATATTAAGTGCAGGTGAGTTGGAGAAAAACAAGATTACGAGACATGCCCAAAGTAATCGTAGTATTCTTTATAATAAAAATCTTTTTCAAAGCAATACGATAGTGTATTTGAAGCGTCATTACGCTTCAAAATGAGATAATTACTGTTAATTACAGTAATAATGTCATTTTGAAGCGTAGCGCTTACAGTCCTTTTGGTCTGCAGCCGAATTTGGCCTATGCGTCCGGGTACCAGTACCTCTTTCTCACATAAGATCGGTGTGAAGTGGCGGCAATGTTGTCACGTCAAGTGATGGTATTGTTGCCGTGTTTCGTTCGGTTTGTGAGAGGTTCCGGTAGTCTAAACCCTTCCATAAAGACCGTCAACGCTTCTGCGAGCCTCCTGGTGATACAGATGTCCATAGGCGTCGGTAGTCTCTTAGGTGAATCGTGTACCCCTTTGCCCTTTGCAATATAAGAAAAGCATCGATACACGCGACTTTAGATCTTGAAATCGTGGAGTCATTGGTTGTATACTTTATTAAGAACTAACTTTGGATAATTTTACTATTATTCAAGTAAATCTCTGCCGAATAACATGTCGGTCAAGTCGAAATTATTCGGCCACGTCGCTGTCTTAGCGATCATCGTTTCTGTTCTCTATTCAAGCAAAATGTTAAGTTGGTTCGAAAATAAAGAAAATTTTGTACAAATAACCGCGCAACACGGATACGTCAGCGAGGAGCATACCGTCACCACAGAGGACGGGTACGTACTGACGGTATTTCGGATGGGCCCGGGAAAGAAATGCGCCGAGCAGGTGCGGAGGCCCCCGGTCCTGCTGATGCATGGGCTGCTCCAGAGTTCCGACTCGTGGCTGGACGCCGGCCCCGGCGCCGGGCTGCTGTATCTCCTGTCAGACGCCTGCTACGACACGTGGGCGGGCAACGCGCGTGGAAACTTCTACTCGAGAAAACATCGAAGGTTAAATCCGGACGTTGACGCCAAATTTTGGGATTTTTCGACGGACGAGGTCGGATACTACGACGTTCCGGCTACGATTGAGTACGTCCTGAACGTGACGGGCGAGAGTGCCCTCAACTACGTAGGATTTTCTCTGGGCGGCGATAGTGCGTACATCATGATGTCGGAGAGACCCGAATACTCCAAGAAAGTGAGCGCGCTGATTGTGCTCGCGGCTCCCACTAGACTCAAATATATAACGTCCTCTTTCAAATTCATGTTGGAATTCATCGTTAAGTTCGAACATATATTTCAAAAACTGGGGGTGCGCGAATATCTATCAAAGAGTTCTTTGATACAGAAGATCGCCGAGTATTTTTGTCAGTATTCCTTATTTCGCGACACGCTCTGCCAGACCTACTTTAAATCGCATGACACTCTTCACCCTGAGTCCATCGAAGCTAAGACCTTTGAAGTGCTTTACAAGCACTTTCCCGCTGGGACGTCGACGAAGACGATGGTAAGATACGGACAAGTGAGGAGAGCTGGCAAGTTTCAGAAGTTTGACTTCGGTGCTGAGGAAAATTTGGTAAAGTACGGAAGTGCTCATCCTCCAGAATACAACTTGGAGAAGGTGGCAGCCCCTACTGTCATCATACACGGAGCGGGAGACACGTACGTCGATGCGAAGGACGTGGAATGGGCAGCGAGCAAACTGCCCTACTTGGACCAAGTGTACACCGTAGAGAACCCGCTGTGGAATCACTTCGACATGACGTACAGCAGATACAGCAATATTAGTCTCTTTCCAAAAATTAACGAAATCTTACATAAATACGGTTATACATAAAACCCTTATAAACCAGTTATTTAAGTTGTGTATTTAACATAATTTTTCCTATAATTGTAACCTATTTAAATGTCTATCTATGGGGCACGTTGTAACGATCCATATCTGCAAATTGAAATGTTTATGTAAATTTTCTATCTGTAACTACATCGACTTTTTTTTAATTTTGGTCGGTATGTAAGTTCGTTCGAAGTAATCTTTTGGTTGCCTGATTAGACCTTGGTGCGCGTGTTGTGGCCTTTAGCGTTTTACGTAAACATTCTGAGTTGATCTATGACCCCAACCTCACATGGGGTACAATGCCACGTGGCTACGGGTTAAACTTTTAATTAACTGAACAAAATATGGTGTGACGAATAGTTTTATATGACGAAATAGAGGAATTCACGTCCGTCAAAAGAAAAGTGCCACCACAACGTTCCTGCGTCGTCAGTCATGCAATAATTCAAATATAAAGGTGCAAAAATTTATCGAATCAAGGTAGTTTTAAGAAACTTTTCTTTGGAAATATTTTCCCTTTACATTCGTGCTTACATTTTTATAATGGCGGAACTTTATAACATAACAGTTATGATAAGGAAAGTTGTTAGCTCCGTCTTCAGCTCGGACGCTGAAGATTCCTGTTAGTGTACACTCGTGATGAATATGCGAACGTCCGTCCCCGGCCGTGCCTTAACCTGTCGGGCCCAGATAATGTAGTGAGCAAAAATCTAATATGCATGACTCAGCATGCACAGATTACGTAGGTAACTCTTAATATATCTAAAAGTATTACCGTGGTTTTGGCGACATGTTAAAGTTGCTTTGGACCGGTCATTGAGTACTAGGAACGTAGATATAGATGGCGGCGTTTAAGTGCGGAAATAGTGTCATTACATTCGACAGAAGAATACGCGAAGTTTGCTATTTATGGATACTCAAATTTAAGATTAAAAAAACGCGCCTGCAGGATTGTATGAAATTTCATTATCGTCGTGTTATTAAAATTCGCACAGGAGACACAACTTAACTATAATTGATTCAGAAAATGGCGGCACTTAAAGCCTAGAGGTGAAATAAAAACTAATAGTATTAAAAATGAGTCTAGAACGTAAAATAATAATAAGCATGATAACGTTGGTCTTATTATTATTTTTTATTTTACCATTTGGGCTGTATGGATGTATTACCTTTGCCTTATGAATACCGAACAAACGTAATATAACTTTTAATATTAATTAAATTATAAATAGTTTTCCTACAGAATTTTGATTTATTTCCTTGCATTTTTTGAGAAAAGAATTATGTAAGCTTCGACAGAAACAACAATTGCGTAACTCGTATTTTCAAACTCTACTCGTACGGCAATGGATCGTGTCTGATTGATTAAAGAAATAGAAAGTAAAAGTAGATACGTATTTTAAGTACAGGTTGGTAAGTACGGTCCCCGCGGGATGCGCGTGTTTGCATTGCACGCGCAACACTCAACCGAGTGCGTACCATTTCTTGCGGAAGTTTCGCACTTTTGGAGGCGGAGACGGGATTCCGTAACAACCCTAATATGAATAGCTTTATAGTATTTTACAGGATTTACAGATACGTTCATTTATTAATCGTATTCCTGCACAAAAAACACTCGCGCACCAGTACTAGTAGTTGCAATGGATTCGGAAATATTGTAAAAATAAAAAAAGCTCATAAGACAGAGAGTGGTATTTAAGAAAGGTTGGTATTGAAGAAGTAAAAGGTCCGAAAAAGAAAGCAAGTAGGACTACGTAGAAAATGAATTGAGATGCCAATTACAACAACATTTTCGTAGGTTAGTCTTAAATTTATTGTTCGAAGATTTTTTCCCTGGGTACCGCCGTGATGCTTCTCCGCGGTATAAGGTCTTTCTATAGTACAGTATGTCGTGAAATAATATGTGAATGAAATAATAAAATATTAGTGGACGTTTAATTATTTTTATTTTAGTATGGCACCGTTGACATGTGTTTTTAGGATAGGGTATTTTAATTTAACAGGACCCAGATGGTTTTGTTGTTGATATAAAAATGTAGGGCCATTGAATGGACGGCACATAAACGTAGTCGTTTGAGCTTTTACTTCAGCCGTCCCTTCCAAAACGATCTGTTTCGTCGGCCAACTTAAAGCCCCAAACTTCAGTTAAAGGGCCCGCACTGCTCCGCCCATCGCTCTGGATCTAAAGGCCATTTCTTATCCTTCGTCCTCTGTTACAGCGTCGGCGTGAGTCGGCATCGAACGATAGCGGCCCCATCGATCTTTTAAATCGCCAGCATTGGAGGTACATATTCAAACGTAGAGACCGCCTCCGGGCCTTTGTCGCTCTAATGGGATTATGGCATCTCAAGCAATAATTGATGGCTCATATGGAATAATCAATTATTAAATAGAAGCCATAGCATAATCCGCAAAGTTATTTACTTAAGGATTACATTGACAAAATGTTTAAACGTTTAAACAATACGAAATATTTGATTTTTTCCGTATTCCTTTACGTATATGTATATACGTAACGGGTTTGTTGTATAATGAGTCGATGATTCTGATAAACCTTATAAAAAATGAAAGTTTCTTTTGTGTTTCGCGTGCATGTATTCAAAGGTCAACGACTGACGCTTTTTTACATTTTTATGGCTTCTCTATTGTTAATAATAATAATCATATCTTTATTTGCAAGAATGTGGTACAAATGATGTTATAAAGTAATTAATTCCAATACACTCAACTATAATTTTAGTGTGCAAATAGATTAAGGAATTTTAATATTATGTTAAAATTAAATCATTCATAATTCATTAAAATTATCTATAGACTATAAAATAAAAAAAATG
>JANCMC010022637.1:171895-239966 GCA_024363005.1 Charaxes varanes
TATGTCATAGTCATTAATTAATTTAAATATTCTTTAATGTAGCACTTATCTAATAAAAATTCACTAAGTCGTCTTTTGAAATTTGGTAAATTCATATTTAACATTTCTGGAGATAGTTTATTATACAATTTAATAGCCATGTAATGTGAATTATTTTGAAATATTTTTAATGTTGCCTTAGCGATACTCAGTTTATTGAGATCTATAAGCAGTTAGTCAAGATATTAGTGTTTCATTTTAAATCATACTCTATGTAAATTACTATTTTTGGATGATGTGCAGTATGTTGTACGAATTGAATTGAAAAGTAAGAGTTCAAGGAGAATAATATCAAAACGTAATTACGATTTTGTAAAACAAACCATGTTGATGATTTGTCATTGAGAAGGTGCGTCACAAGCTGCAATGAGGGATAACGGCAAATAAATCCTATAAAAGTGTTTTCACGTGAAAAGTCCACAAAGTATGGAGTGACGGCAAAATGTGAATATCTGTTTTGTTTGGAAGCAAATATATGTGACACACAGACGTGACACATGTCTAACAATTCATTTGAGTATCGTTGGAGGAAGGGTTCGCGCCTTTTAAGCTCTCCGTCTAATATACTCGTTGCTTTACTGCAGCAGACTTTATCAGCAGCCTCGTTTTCTTAGAGGTAAGAGTAAAAGCTTTTTTTCCATTTTCCGCCAAAATCATCAAACTTTATAGCGTAGCCGTCGAGGGCGGAACGCATTTGTATTAAATTTTTGACAGTAAAACGTTTATTATAATGCAGTAAGCTTTTGTTATATTTTGGATTATTTATTTTATTATATAATAATTATATTTAATGGCTAATTTCTAAATTTCTTATAAGCTTAAGACTTTTATAGTAGTTTCTACGTTTCTTAAGAACCGTATAGATCGTATGGTGAGAATGAAGGAATGTTCAACGAATATGAAGAGCCTTTACTTTTCTTAGCTGTGACTCTCATAGTAAATAGAGTTAGATAGAGATGTGATTCAACAGGTACATACTGAAGATATTTTTATGTTGTGTGACTATTGTAAGTTTAAAATCAAAACTCCTCTCCCGCACTAGTTACACACAGTAGGGAACTTCGAAGCTTGCATTCATTACTTGTAAAATGTTTATACTCGTGATTACTTCTAAACGAAATGGTTGATTCGAATGAAATAAATAGTAGTTTACTTTTACAAAAACGTCGACTTTACTTAGGCGGACCCCCCCCCTCTTAGCGTCAACGCGGGTTGCATTAGTATTGTTTAAAAGCGTGACACGATCAAAACTGGCCTCCTGTGGCCCTAGCTCGAGCATTTTCATCACACAACGTATCGGTGGCGTCGCTTGCCAGCTCTGGTGTTATTGCACGACTTAGCGATTTTCAAGAAAAACGCATTATCATTAAAAAATAATAAAAATAAAAGTGGCCAAGAGCGTGTCAAGATACGCATAGAAAGGTTTGGTATCTGATACGCTATAAACGTAATTATTTGTATTGATTCAAAAGTTGTCCGATTTTTCAAAAATAATTTTCCTAATGACCTTTTAGCGTATTCTATCAATATGGAAAATTTCAAATCTCTATGTCTAATACTTTGATAATGCTAGGGGGGGGGGGACAACTTACGGGCATACAGACGGATGGACGAACGAACGGGCGGATGGTCCGACGGAGTGAAAATATGAGGATTCTTTGTAGTACTACGGAACCCTAAAAAATTGTATAATTTTTTCAGAGAAAGGCAAACACTAGATATTTTTTGTACGAGTGCACGAAAAAGTTAGTGTATACTTGAAGTAAAGCGCACACGAGCGCCAATCGCGGCGCCCTCCGCAATCTTTCGTACATTTATACACAGAATATATCCCCATTTGAATTCCGGAGATTTGCATTTATATTGAATTGAAGACCCGCTGCGGTCATATCGACCATGTTCCGGCAGTTTTTGTTAAAAACTCATTAAATGCTTTTTGTTTCATATTGATGTCATAATTTCTTAAAGTTTTACTATGGAAGTTCTTTATGGAAAATAGACCAAAGCTTGATGAGAATCGCATCTAATTGAGGTCGATGTCCTAAGGTAGACTGGCAGAAAATGCTTTCAACATTAAGTCCACCTTTTATGCGATGTTTTTGTAGATGTGCAATAAAGAGAGAAAAAAAGGCCACCAAAAAACACATGTACGAGTCAGGAAAGATGTATTGAATGCGTCACATCAATGAGAACACGTTAACCTCAAAATTATTAATATTAAATTTTCTTTTCAAAATATTGTATACCCAACGCATTTTTTATTAAGCCTTATTAGTAAAAACTGAACCTTAGTTATAATATAACTGTACCTAACAATTACACTATATCAGTGTATACTTCGACAATGGCCTCTTCCAGCTCTTTCCTTTTCAAGCATTTCTTGTCCGAGTAAAATCTCCAATTTTCCTACTATCATGTGCCCATCCTCATAATCGCCCGTATCTTTTGAGATCGTTTGATTTCCGTTCTCTTATTATATTGAGGTATTTTACTTTCCTTAGTATATCACCTACTCTTGCTATAGACCTTAGGCCTCCTGCTCTGTTGTGTGAACAACGCATACAGACTGGCAAAAAGGCATGCACTAGCACAGATTTCGGCGCAAATGTGAAACAAGGAGTAGTTTTTGTTTGAACTCGAACAAAACAGGAGCGAATGTTCGTATCATCTGTAATTACTTCTATGAACATGCAAATTACTATCAGAAATGTTGATTGGCGTAAATTATGAAAACAGGCCAAACATGATTACGTATTAAAAAGTTATTACCCGTAATGCCGTGACACGGTTTTATTGAATAGAAGCTTGTATTTAGGGTTCCGCAAGTTCGAATTATAGTACAACATAAAAATTGCTTAAATGATTTCTTCTTCCATTTAATTATCATGATTACACATATCAATCATTATCACAAAATTATTACAAGCTAGCCTTCCTTCACGTACAATTGGGTGAAATTGTTTAAAATTTTGGGCTTCCATACACATTTGCGAGAGCCCACAGGCCTCCCTCATCCTGCCCTATTGAAAAATCAATTTCTAGCGGACGTCTACTAACTATAAATTATCTCCCTATCGACAATAATATAATTAATGATTTACAGAATAGCTGCAAATGTTACAGAATGTTTGTTTTTTTTTATTAATTAAAGGGGCAAACTCGCAGGCGGTTCACCTAAGTGACTTCCTACGCGAATGGTCATCTGTACCACTGTAACCATACTATCATTAGACGTGACAGCATTGCCGCCACTTTACGTCGATCTTATGTGAAAAGATGTACTGGAACCCGGACGCGTCGGCCCAATTCGGCCGCAAGCGTGGCGCTACCTCTAATTAGAAAAACGAAAGAGGAAGGGAAAGGGATGGAGTCCGATCATCTCAGCACAATCCAGGTATCGGAAGCATACCTTTTTTGCAATTAGTATCGCGAGTGTTGAAAACGATATTATAATTACAAACTGAAAAAATAAAGAACCTCTTTACATCGAGCCCGACTACGAACTCAGTCGCCTTGAATAACAAAGATACACGTAAAGGCTTACGTTGCAGAATCATTTAAAAACGGCGTGCAAACGTTTACTCCACACATTTGGCTAAGTGATATGCGAGTTCAGACGAGTACTACCGGCGGGCGCGTAGCGGTGTTCGCTGCAATCGGTTGGGGCCTTCTGTGGGGCTCGCTCGTCAGCTCCTCGGCGGCATCGTGTGTTAACAATGGGTCGTACAGCTTCGTGCAATTGACAGCGCGCGATGGCTATGTTACCGAAGAACACACCGTTACAACAGACGATGGATATATACTAACGATCTTTCGCCTCTTTCGCAAGAATGTAGTTGCTACAACTCCGGTTTTGCTCGTGCACGGCTTGCTCCAGGACTCCGGTGCGTGGGTGGACCCGGGACCCGACGCCGGGCTAGCTTACTTGTTGGCCGACTTCGGCTACGATACGTGGGTTGGCAACACGCGAGGAAACGCTTACGCGATGAGACACGTGTATTTGAATCCCGAGACGGATGCAAAATTCTGGGAATTTTCGGCGGACGAAATAGGAAGCTACGACATACCGGCCATGTTCGACCACATCCTCAGTGCGACGAGATATTCAAAACTGAACTATATTGGATTCTCCCAGGGAGGTGGGAGTGCTTTGATGACGTTTTCAGAGAAACCAGAGTATTGTGAAAAAATTGGTGTGCTTATCGCCCTGGCTCCCCCGACCACGCTCCAATACATGACGTCCTTTTTAAAAGTAATTCTGCGGACCAGCGCGGATTACGAAGGCTATTTAAATAAGGCCGGTATATATTATGTCTTTTCCAATAATTCTCAGCTCCAGCAGCTCGACGAGCGCCTGAGCTACTACTACGCGAAGCAAAACCCCCTGTGTAAACTTTTCTTTGATATATTAGATATCCCGCACCCCGGCTCCGTGGAAGATACCACCTACGAGAATATATGCAGGTCATTAAGGGCCGGCAGCGCATCTGCTGGCTTTCTGGTCGTGCAGATGTCCATGGGCGCCGGTAGGCACTTCGGTGGCTGTTGCCTGCTCGTCTGCCCCCTTGTAACATAAAAAAAAAATCTAGTAATAGTCATAAAACCAGATTCTATTTCTCAGATAGGAAGAAGTAATAACCACTTTCCACTTTAAAATTAAAAAGAAACTGGGCAAGTGCAAGCCTGACTCGCACACTAAGGCTTCTGTACCATCACATAGACAACTTTACTAGTCTATTTTATGATTTACACTTTTCATAAGATTTCTCATAATTTGACAAAGTCATCGCAAGTTTTTTTGTTATGTAAATGCAAATTTACGGTTTTTGAATTTTTTCTTATGCTTGTTCTTCAAAATATAGCTTCTTGCCAAATTTCACGATTCTACGTTAAGGGGATGTACCCTATAAGTTTTGATTCCCTTTTCAAATGTACTAGTATGGGAAATACGACATTAATGTCCTTGTCTTTTGATTGGGTATACTTAGAGGGCTGATTTTTGCACGGCTTCAGGCGATCACAGATATTTAATTTCAGCCTTATACCTCTACGCGTTTCTGAGTAAAAAGGTCTTGACAGACAGACAGGCGGATAATGAAGTGATCCTATAAGGGTCCCTATTTTCCTATGGACGCACGGAACTTAAAAACAAAATATTTTAAGATCAAACTATCGGCGTCAATATTTCTCTATGAAATAAAATTAGATAGCATTCTGCGTGCTCTATATTTGACTGCCGGATAGTACCAGAAAAACAAACATGAATAGCGTTTTTATACGAGTATGTATGAATATGTCTTGACTGGCTCGTTGGCGCAGTGGGCAGTAACCCTGCCTTCCGCTCCGGGGTCGTGGGTTCGATTCTCACCTCGAGTGTGGGTGTATTATCTATATGAATGTATGTATTTGTGTATTTCTACAAAAAATATCTTATATATTTGTGTGAAGCAGGCGTCTGTTACCTATAGCACGGGCATTAGGTTGTCTATCTGAGGAATAGTCGTCCGTGTGTCATATAGTCCTGTATATATTTATTTTTAAATCCGGGTCAAATAGTAAGAAATATGATTTGACCCGGATTCGAAAACAAGTTATTCTTGAAATGGTTTAACTATGTAGAGAAAGATCCATTTATAAATGACGTAATAAAGTCAAGTCATTACAAGTCTTCTTTGTATAATTAGAGTTACGTCACTTAAAAATGTAATGAGTTAAGGTCTAATAGACTGTCGTATAGTAAATTCGAAAAACTTCTGAGGTTTTAAAATCTTTTCGCATAATCAAGGTTTGACTGGTCCTATTCATTGGGCATGTATGTTCAAAAAACTAAAACAATATGCGTGTCCTTTCCACTCTTTCGTCCCATTGATCGTAAAATTAAAGCGTATTCCTTAAGGATATCTGCCAAGAAATTGCAGATTTATGCAGTTTTTCGTGTAAAAAACTCAGTCTGGACAAATAAATTATTTTGAATCAAAACAAAAAGCGCCGTCCAAAACCACCATGGAACTGAAAAGCTAATAATAATTTGTATTTACGTACGATGTGCTAGACACCTACTGATGTGTTGAAGTAGGTACCAAACCAAGTAGGTTCCACAACGATGGTATCGAAATTTTTGGTTGAAAGTAAACAATGATAACGATGTACATGTATTCAAATATTAGAATTTTATTAATTTATCAAAAAGCGATGAACTGATTTCGATAAAATTTATATGGAACCATCTCTGAAGTAAGTAATCTTCCAAAAAAAAGAGAATCATCAAAATAGGTTGTGAAATGGCAGAGAAATCGCGTAACATACATTAAAAAAAAATTGCACTTGAAATACAGGCTTAAAAAAGTATAAACAAATCACTGAGTGGATACTTGTGACATATAAATCACATACTTATTTGTTTAAGCCATATGTATTCCGCTTTTAAATGTACAAAATCGTTAAATAATTCTATATAATAAAGGGCGGGTGTTTTTAAATATTTATTAGCTTCTGTGGGGGGGGGGGGGGGGGTGTTTAAAGCATCAAATGCCATCGTCATTACAATATAAATTTTAAATAATATTTCTATATTTTTGTGTCAATTCCAGATTCTTGGCAATTTAACCATACTTTCCATAGATGGACATCGTATGACGTCGCTCAAAAAAGATATATTCGGCGGTAGTCTAGCGGTAGGCAAATTGGAAAAGCTGCATCTGACAAATGGTTTATTATCAGACATACCAGTTGAAGCTTTTCAAGTAAGTATTATATCGCCACGGTTTGTATAAAAGGGTTTTATTAAAAAAATCTTGCTACTATCGATTTTCATGATGTGCCTTATTATTTTCGAATAATGTTTCCCAAATCTGTGAAAACACAAACCAAGGTGGAAAGTGGTCAATATGCTTACCGCTTCAAAGGAAGATCTTCGTGGCCGCGCCTCGTCCACAGTTGTTTGGCGGAAAGTCTATATATAGTGATCGTACGTAGAAACTTCGCTAGCGTGAGTTGGATTTTGTATGGTACGCTACAGCGTTTGAACCGCGTTCGTCGACCTGACGGTACAGCGCCATCTAGTTTGCTTTGATGTATCTTTCCACTTGACATCATTGCCATCTAGTTATGTAGCGGCGGCTACATGGGCATACAGATATCCGCAACATTAGCCCACCTTGTCAGGTTTGCTGAGTTGTTTCCCATATCTAGTACTCCAGTCATGGAACGCAGTGGTGTTGCAACCTCGTTCTCTTAACGCTTATAATGTTGCGTTCCATAGGTCTTTGACAAAACTTGAGTATGGCTCTTACAAACAAGTACAAAAAGTTATTGTATTACTAGGATAGTCTTACAAATGCGTTGCAGAACTTTGACAAGAAATATGTATGCATACCCTTTCTTAAAGCCGTATGTGTTTGAAAATCTGTAAACAGAAGATCGTAGCTTGTATATTCCACTCGTGGGTATCAGGGAAAGCAAGAAATTAGTTGCAAATTCGCGAGTATAAGTCTAAAGCAGATGTCGCCAACCTTTTAAGTCAGTAGAGTCAATAATAACAATTTAAAAATTCAAAGGTTTTAAAGAGGCACTAAACTTGTCGCTGTCAACGATATATAATTATATAATATATATTGCGTATGGAACTAAAGAAAAACAGCTCGCGAGCTTGCAGGTTGTCGATCCCTGGTCTAGAGAGTGCAGTGGTCAATAGGCATCGGTACTCAATATCAAATAAGCCCCTTTGGTTCTTATCAAATAAAAAAGGTCCAAAATAAAAAATAAAAAACTACAAACCTTACAAATAAAATATTAAATCCAGAAAAATGTAAATTATCATACGAAAGCCGTGCGAAATTGACAAATAAATATATTAGAATAAAAAAAAAAGTACCTCGCAAATGGGATTTCGTAGGAAATATCCAAATAAAATCTATTCAAAGAAGGGATAATCTGATTCTAGTCCCGATTGTTATGATTCGATTTATTGTAAATGGATTCGACAATACGTTATTTTGAGAACAAATCTAAAGGCAACAAGTGCTTCTCCGCTTAGAAAGGAAACGGACAAATATAATTTCGAATTCACAAACTTTGCTTAATTTTAACTTGTGGTTTTTTTTTACTTTTATATAAGACTAGCTAAGCTATTAAGATTTAATTGTATTATATTGTTATTATATTTCGAATTAGAGGTAGCGCTATGCTTGCAGTGCTTTTGGTCTGCAGCCAAATGTGGCCTGCGCGTTCGGGTAGCAGTACTTCTTTCTCACACGAGATCGGCGTGAAGTGGCGGCAATGCTGTCACGTCAAGTGATGGTGTTGTTGTCGCATTTCGATTGCTGGACGGATGCGAATTGTCAAAAGCATTGAAAGGTTAAAATTGAAACGGACGTTTTAATGGAATTATCGGGACTCACTTGACGTTCAATGACGATACAGACGTAAAAAAGGTTTTATTGCATTTTCACGTTGTAACTTTTCTGTCCAACCTATCTCTTGTTTTTTTTTTATTATTATTACAAGGAGAAACGGACACGCGATTCGCGTAAGTGACTACCGATACCCATGGTCTTTAAAGAGGGGTTTAGGCCACTAGCAACTCTTACACACCAAATAAAACGCTTTAGCAATACCATCAATAGAAGTGACAGCATTGCCGTCATTTCACGCCGATCTTATGTGGGAGAGAGGTACTGGTATCCGGACGTGCCGGCCTTAGTTCTCTGCAGACAAAAAATACTGCAAGCGTGGCGCTACTTCTCATTATCCTATATCTAATGGCAGGAACAAATAGAGCTTTTAGATTATCAAAACGGTGGGCTACTAAGCGCACTGCTCTAATGATAGGTGAGATTTCGGAGCAAACAAAAAGGTCACCGATGTATATATATATATTGTTTCAATATATATATATATATATATATTGTTTCAATTTTGTTGATTTCCCAAAACTCGCTAAACCGATATTGATAAAATCTATATGGAACCTCCTCTAAAGTATGGTCTGTAAAACAAATATAATCAAAATTGGTTCATGAACGGCGGAGTAATTGCACCAAAGGCGTATAAAAAAATAATTAATAAATAAAAAAAATGACCATAATATAAAAAGTACTGGGCCAAATTATGTTGAAAAAATATACCAACCGCATTGACAACCTCCTTCTTTTTTTGAAGTCAGTTAAAAAGAATTGCGGCCTTCTCCTTTTTTTTGAAGTCGGCTATAAAGGACTTGCAGCCATCAACTAGTTTTAAAATAGGACCACATGCAGTACGAGACTGAACATAACTCTTAATTATTTTTCCTGATTTGTCACGTTTTGTGTTAACTGAAAGCATCAGTTACTATAGGCACTCGGTATGTTTTTTGTCAAAAATTGATTAATACGATTTGAAAAATTCTTTCAGTTTTAGATAGCACATTTGTCGATGAAAGCTATAGGTCTTATATATATCAGCACGTTAAAATGGAATCTAATTTTTTACCTAATTTTGCACGGATGAAGTCGCGAGCGCAGCTAGTTATGTATAAACTTTATTAAGTCACGAAAAACTCAAAAGGCTAACAAAAGATATTTTTTTAATATTTTAGATTATATTACACAAGGAACTTGTGGATGAGATTGGCCCAGGAGAGAGGAAGATGGATCAAGAAGGGGGAGGCCTTTGCCCAGCAGTAGGACACAATAGGCTTATAAAAAAAAATGTTGTATTAGAAACTTAGTATATAATTAAGATTATTGCAACTCCGACTGGCGCTTGTCCGGCATTTATGCATTATAAATATATTAAGTTCTTAAAATAAAACCACACGCACACCAATGTCAAACGATTTACACACACATGTATACTTTCTACTAAAGATTGTGTCACACATACACATGTGTTGGAGGATGTCAAAGCGTAATCGTGAATGCTTTATGTTATATTTATTGTCAATTTTTATTTCTGCGAATTGAACAATATATATATCGTTGAACGCAAAAAGGTTTGTGGGTGAATTTCGACCAGCAGGTGATCTCTAGTTCTTATTACATTACACGAGTGCAAAGTTTTGTTGTGACGTACTAAAATCTAGCACTTTAAATATCGCTTATAATATCTACTTCCTACTCTATAAATATATAACTAAAAACCTATTTCCAAATATATAATTTACAAATGTGGCCCGCTTATATCTAATGTCTTAAAGATATGGGCCACCTAAATTTCAATTTGACGGTTGAAAGCCGTATGGTCCTTAACACGCCGAGTTTTTTTCTGTTCCGCTTCGTCATGTCCGTGTGGTCACTTCAAGGTCGCACCTGAAAATCAGCGCTGTCGTATAAACAAGCGGAGCTTAAAGAGGAGAAGGTAATGTGAACAAAGACATTCACACAGTAGTAAAAAACAAGTTGACGCATTGCATTCAATTAACGAAATCGAGCAATAAAATGTTTAAAAAATCGGTGTTGCTTTTGAAATTATGTTTATTTTCTCAGTCAATCATTAGGATGACTCTTTTAGGGAAGAAACGGCTTCTTAAACTTTATTTAAATCGCAGTTGAGATTTGTAGAGAAAGTCGGGAAAAGCAATAGTTTTAAGAATATAATATTACATTGATCTGGGTCTGAAATCTCTAGTCAAAAATAGCTCAGTTTTGAAGAAATTTTCATTCGATATCTCTATTTATACATTTGAAATCATCAGACGTTTTTGATTTAGGAAATCGTTCGTGACCAATCGAGATCTTAAAGTATCTTTGTATATATCTCCGCCAAGTGCTAGGTCATCCGCGGCCTCTTCTTTGTTCTTTAAGTTCAAGGCAACTTGTACCCACCTACTACTTCATATATTTCCTTGTCCTAAAGGTTGTGTGGAAGAAATCGCTCTTCAGCGTTAACACCGCCTTTTGTACTTATTTTCTTGCTGTATGTTACTTTCTTATCTGCTAATTTCTTTTGTGGTATACAATAAAGCGTATAAATAAATGACCAGAGCTTTAATTAGAGGTAGCGCCACACTTGCAGTCTTTTTGGCCTGCAGCCTTTTGATCATCAAACCGCAATGTAAATAAAACTTAATAGTACGTAACAGGGGTAACGCTGCGCGGGTCGTTGACTTGTTTGGCGCGTCAACACTTTGTTGACGGTTGTTTCCCAATGTTCACGATACATTGCGCGCTCAAGAATGGGATGAGGATGGCAATATCTGTAACCTCTCATTTCCCTTAATGTTTTCAAAAAAAAAAAAATAACCACCCCCGCGGGAGGGCACACCAAAGTGGATAGTTTTTCGGCGAGGAAAGAAAGGTGGGAGCGTAGGTCGATATGTCGATGTCGATATCAACCACCACAAGGGAAGATCTTCGTGTCCGGGCTGGTTGGAGTTGCCCAATTGGCTGACAGTTGTTCTTCGGAAGGTCTATATATAGTTATCGTAAGTAGAAACTTCGCTAGCGTGAGTTGGTCCATATGTATGTAATTAAATATTAAAAAATATATATATTTGTGTATAACGGGCGGCTTCTACCTATAACATAGACGTTAAGTTGTCTACCTTAGGAACAGACGTCCGTGTGTCATATAGTCCTGTATATATTTCTATGTATTTATTTAATTACCTGTATTCATAATATGACCCAAGTCTTAAATAATTACAGTGAAAATAATCGCCAAACTTCAAAATGTGTTGCAACGATGTCGTTTCCTCTTTCTTACAAAAGATTGGCGTGAAGCGGCGGCAATGCTGTCACGTCAAGTGATGGTGTTGTTGTTGCGTTTCGTTCGGTTTGTGAGACTTCCTGGTGACCTGAACTCGTCATTAAAGACCGGTAACGCATCTGCTTGACGTGCAAATGTCCATGGGCATCGGTAGTCGCTTAGGTAAACCGCCTGCTCGTTTGCCCCTTGTAACATAAAAAAGACAAGCCATTAAATTTTAGGGGGCGAAGAACTAAAATGTACTGTTTTTTGTATTTATTATTAATAAATAAATAAATATAAAATGTAAGTTGCTTCGAGTATCGAACCTGGAACTTTTTCGAATTCACTCTGAACCTGCCATTGCACACATGTCAATAATTAAATTCTAATGATATTTTATTCAAATAGACTTTTACGAGCTCTTTTGAATCGTCAAATATTTTAAAATCTTAGTTTTTGTTGATGTTTTTGTTACTCCTTAATTTGTAATTGATCATCGCATTGGGAAAGTTATGATATATGACGTTACGTCATTATATTTTCACTGCGTCATAAGCCGGAGCCAGACGTAGCTTCATTTGAATGATCATTTCAATGATCATGCATTGTGATCGGGGACTTTGTGCAACTGTACAAAGTTTTGTAGTACTTTGTGGACTTCAAGGATAAAAATGTACAAACACTGAGCTATGGTTTATAGTCATGAAAGGGACAAACAGACAGTTGATTTATCTATGATATGGGTAAACGCCCAATAAAACTCTTTTTTGTTATAAAGATATAAATATGAAACAGTGTGAAACATACTGGAAAAATACACAGATTTAACAATTTCTTATTGACGTGACGCATAAAAAAATATTTAAATTTATCATAGAGTCATGTATAAATTGCATCACACGTTAAGGGGAGGAGATGGATTTCGTAAATGCGAGAAACTTTGACAAGAACAGGAAGGAGGTTATTTATACTTGATTAATTGGAGTAATTATTCTATTTTTATTAATAGCTACAGCTTTTATAGGATATGTTTTACCCGATTTGGAGGAAGTCTATGTCCAGCAATGGACTGCAATAGGCCGATGATGACGAAAAACTCGAGTTACACTGACTTTAACTCGGGTTAATTCAAGTCGGGTTTTATCCATTACAATAACTTGTACAGAAGTGCACAAGATGCAAAAATTATATCAGAAGTGGGATAGCCTAACCATCCACGGTTAGGTTACTTTACCACATTATATTATACACTTAATACTTTGCAGCCAACAAATTGTAAGCGCGAGCTAACTTTGTAAAGCGCCATCTAGGTTTCAACGGTAACACTATATTGATTATGGTTTAAACGGTATTTGACTGGCCCGTTGGCGCAGTGGGCATATATGTATTTATATATTTCTAATAAAAAATATTTGTGTATAACAGGCGTCTGTTACCTATCGAGCGGCGTGAATAATTGCGTGTCAAACAGACCGACACTCGCACTCTTGTGGTATAATCCTCGGTATAAACTTGCATTGCATTGAGGATTGGAGAAATAAATATATTTATATGTACTAGCTGTACACCGCGTCTTCGTCCGCGTGGATTACCCGTGTCACTTATGGCTTTTAAAAATAGTTTACAACCTACCCAATATGTAAAAAAAAAATTCATAAGAATCGGTGAAACCGTTTCGGAGAAGTTTGGTAATTTATAATAATTTTACGCGGATGAAGTTGAGGGCATAACTAGTATTAGATAATAGAGAAAGGTTTTCTGACATGAAATTTCTAAAATCGCGGGACGTACAATTACAAAAAGCTACATTAAGGAGGTTTAAGGGCTCCCGCCGTTTTACGCGGACGAAGTTGCAGGAAACAACTAGCATTATATATAACAGAAATCAAGTTCTGAGGAATTGTTCGGAGTAATACCTAGAGAATGTTTGAGCTAGGCCCTTTGTTAACGATAAAAAGTTGCTGATAAATTGCCTTGGTTGTCAGACGTCGATTTATCCATTCATACACTACACCCTTTCATAATAAACAGGAAAATGACAACGTTACACTGCGAAATCGACAGTGTAATTAATTTGCCACGTACAAAAAGGTCTCACAGGAAGTCCCTCGTGACCTTCCCTTGATGAATTACCCCTCCTTAGCCCTTTGTCGCCATCGATAAGGGCTCGTGCCCTTTTCGATTGATTAGCCGACATTTTGGACCCTTTCATTTGTACGGCGTCTTCGAAGAAGCCGCACAAAATAATGCACGACCCCGGCTGCGGTGTGCATTGAAGGGTGGATTATGTCAGAGACATGTTGGAAAGTTCACTTGAACAGTGACTTGGCTCTTTAAGTTAGTTTAAGCTGATAGATAAGTTAGTAGCCTTATTAATGGTACAAACCGCTATGAATAGACTCTTTTTTTTATTACATACTAGATGGAACCGATGTATAGGCATACATAACCTGAGTATGGAGGTCTAGAGTCTAGTAGTCTAGTCAAGGAGAAGTTGAAAACGGTGAAAAATAGAGATGTGGATGTCTAGAAGGGATGTTTTTAACACGTAAAAAATTAAAAAGTTATGCAAACAATAAAAGACGAATAAAATTGAAAATAAACAGTTATTTAGTTTTCTGCAAATATCTTGAAAATTATAATTAATTAAGAATTAATAAATAAAGATTCCTAAGAACATGCTATCAATGCTACCCCTCGGAACTGCCCCTCAGTTGTTGCCACGCAGAGGTCCTGAGATGGACGTCGTGCTTTGTGTTCCGGCACGCCGCTGCCCGAAGTTAGGGTGAAGCCCTAAGAGGTGAGTCCGTAGAGGACATCACTGGCGGAGATGTGGTAGTTTGCAAGATCGTTTCCATGTCTCCGCCGCGTAGTGGCCAGAGTCCTGGGCGCGGGTGCCTCGAACTCTTCAGGGATGTAGACATCGCCAAAGGCATTCTGTGACGCGATGTCATATATCGCAAACCAGGTGAAACGCGAAACGCGTTTTCCATCTGGCAACTTTAACCTGATTTCCTCATTGTTGTAGCGTTCTAAGATATTTGTTCTGGAAGAAAACAATTCTTAATTGACCTTGATGCATAAGAAAATCTTAGTTTTCAGCTTTATGAATTTTTTACTATTTCTAAGAAACTGTTTTATAAGGAACTAGCAGTTTCCCACAACTTTGTCTGCGAATAATTGCAAAATACATTAAACCTCCATAATCTGGCCCTATGGAAACTTCCTTCTTGATGTCTAAAAGTCTTTTAACTTTGGCTTGTCAAGAATTATCATAAGTTCTGTATTAGAAAGGATATATAAAGGTGTACTAGTAGGATCATATTAGATTTGGTGAAGCATGGGAGGGAACACTGGTGATATTAGTCGTAAGGTTGTAGAAATCGTGGGGGTTCCGAGGATGACGTCAGATGGCAATCGGTTATTTTAACTCACCCCACATCCACCTCCTCTGGAATCTAAGCGGACCCTTGTATTTAACCGGGATAACGTTAGGAAGAAGAAGATACGTGAAGCGAAAATTTCATGTACCATTTTAAGAAAATTGCGCGGACGGAGGAGTATAAAATTTGGCACAATTGTAGTTCATATTAAGGGAGGCGTGCGAAAGCTAATATTTTTTTAGAATACGCAATATTAATATATCAAAATATTAAAATAAAACCACAAGCACACCAATGGCGACGATTTACGCCATTTACACACACATAAATAAATATAAATAAATAATGGTCGATTTCGGCGATCTGTAGTTTATATGGGCCGATGGCTAGGTTGAGCAGATCTTACGGTGACTCATTCTAACACTGGTTTTCAAATATCCGACCTCCGTGTTACGGTCAATTATATTGCGCAATATTATATACTAACTGTGCCCGCGACTTCATTCGCGTAAAATTGGTTTTAAAAAAGGTTTATTTTTAGCGTGATGATGTATAGCCTTCCCCTATAAATGGGCTATCTAATACAGAATGAATTTTTCAAATCACACCAGCAGTTCCTGAAATTAGCGCGTTCAAGTAAACAAACAAACACATCAGCTTTACATACTAGTATATATTATACAATATTATTGACCTTAAAGGAGCAATACTCAAAATTGTGCAATGATTGAACGAAAGGTTGAGCTAGTTTAAATTTTATTGCACCATATTTTTCCATTGCAACGTCTAGCGTCATTATAGCGCTTTATTTTTCTGTTTGTCTACACGTGCGAGTGCAAAAATGGCGCAAAAAGATAATATCGCACATCTAGATCTAAAGGGGGTTAACTCAAAAATCGGCCAAATTGAGTTAAGCACACCATCGCATTCTATGCATTTTTGTTTCTTTTTTCATTTACGCTCAGTCTCATTATACCTTTTTTTAGTCCACTAAAAATACCTTAAATTTGATCACCGACATAATAATTTAATTTAAATTTACTGTTATAATTTAAAGTAAGAAACGTCTAGGATGCTAACAATATATTTAAATTAACAGAGTTCAGACCTACAGCAGCAGACCTTTACGTTTATGATAAGAAGCATTATAAGAGCAGCGTTTTATTGCAATATAATATAGCTACTACTGGTGTTGAATAGAATTTTCTTTTTAAGAAATCAAGCAACATTATTACAAGGATATCTGCAATTAGTTTTTGTTTTACCTCCAACGAATACTTTTGAGTGTTTGTAATAAGCTCTTGCGGTTTTTAATTTTTTTACTGCCATTCTTTAAAAAAGCTAATCCGAACTTAAAGCACAATTAAATATACAAAGACATCGTAACGTTGAATTAGATGTAGCGCCACGGGAACTGAAACAGGAACACTCGAGAATAATACAATGTAGTATATGGTAAATAAAACAACAGCCAAGGTCGGACAGGACAACATCTGCCGGGTCCTTTAGTACATAATATGTATAAAGACATGGAGGAACCATTTTTTCGTTCGATATTATTACATCTAAAGATGAGGTAATACCATTATTTGGTTCTAGAAGTTTTTTTTTAAATATCAGCAATACTTTTTCTAATATTCCTGTTTCCTCTCCTACTCAGCTTAAATTAAAAGCTTGTATTAGGAGTGCCTGCGATAATACCCCAAACGCTTCGGAGTTCGAACCGGATACCTTGCGGATTTCAGTCTCTCCCTTCTGCCGCTGAGCTATCGAGGCTTTTTTACTCTGAGTAAACTAGTGATCGTAACGCTAAGGTATTTAATTTCATCTCAAATGATACTACTTATCCCTTAATAACACGTAGAGGTCAAACACGACTGTGGCAATGTTGCGACGCCTGCAGCTGCACCGCCCGCTTCTTGTCTACGCCTGCACGCGCAATTACTCTTGTTTATTTAAAATTCCCGTTCTAAATACATTTTATAATATTATATTGAAAAGGACGAGTGTGTTTTGTATCATACGACTGAAGTATAAAACTGTCTCGTCTCCATCTTAATGTATATAGCGCAGGCAGACAGGTTAATTAGCGGATCAAATAACAGGCCAGTCTCTTAATTATAGAAGTTAGCGTCCCAGTAGAAGTCGTCTTCAGAGTTATCGGTAACGGTGACGTCAGTCAAAGTTGAAAGTCGATAGGGGTCGATTGGAGTCGTTAGAGGTTGAAAGGGGTCGAGAGAGGTCGTCGACATTGGTTGTCAATACGGGTTGAAAGCTGTCGATAGGGGTGCACTGGGGTTAAGAGAGGTCGATAGGGTTTGACAACAATCCCAACACTCATTTCAACTCCACCCAGACCCCGTTTTCGCGGAACTTATACTACCAACTACGAATGAAAATGTGAAGAAAACCGATTGACATTTACATAATTTTATAATCAGCCTGAGAGATACTGTAACAGCTCCAGGAAGGTGTTTTCGACATGCTGCAATTGCGATAATATAGAACTATTTGTGAATAGAAGAACCGTAAAACATTAATCGGTCATGGCGTTTGTGGTTATTTTGAAACTCTGCATTATATAGAACGTGCAAAGTTAAATCTGCCAGAAAAAACGTGATATTGGCAACTTGGAATATTTAATATTTTCTATTTTAGGGTTTGTATAGTCACGTAGACCTGTATTTATTTTTCGTCAAAAGCGCGATTTCTTAACCAAAGAGCTGTCTAGACATTTTTATAAAGGTCATTAAGGATATACTTTATGCCGGTATTTAAAGATAATATTCGAAAAATTTTAATCTAATTTATGGGTACTAAAAATAAACGTGATGTTGTAAGTCTTAAAAAAAGGAACCATAGCAGTGCCCGGGACTTATGACCCAGGTGTAGGTTTAAAAGCGGTCTTTATAGTGGCCACTAACACTCAACTTCACTGCCAGCATTCCCTCCCCTGCCTTGCCAAATCTGGTATGATCCTACTAGTGCGGCTTTAGATATCCTTTCTAATAATGAACTGAACTGGAACTTTCGAAATTTCTTGACAAGCCAAAGTCTTTTAGAAGGTTGTACAGGGATTTTGCTGGTATATTTACCCTTTGCTCCCACCTTTACCGTGTATAAGCTCTCAAATTAATACAAAAATGTCGTCTAAAAACTGAACAATCCGATCGCAATTTATTCACTTCAATTGTGACTTTTAACCTGGCATACACACCTATAAACACATATCCATACAGGTTTTCACATGAAAATGCGTCATGCTTTCCCTCCAGTTTACTAGCAGACATTCTCAGAATACAAACTACGTACTGCGCACAATAAATTATAATTCCTGAAAGTTCACCCCCAATTGTTCCGGTCGATTGGGATCCGAGAGCCGGAGGGCACATCCAAGTTTTGGATGCCCGAGGGGCTTGGAGAATCTATCGCGTATTTTTATTGTCCTCCGAACAGTCTAGTGTCTAACGGAAATCTCAAAGCAATCAAACTTCATGATAGACCTAGTGATAACTAATTGAACACTTATGATGATGTTTAGTCGGCATTTGAGTCGATCGCCAAGTCAAGCAGTTCTTACCGCGGCTGGGTGACCGATTCTAACACTGATTTCCAAATATCCGACCTCCTCCGTGTTTCGGAAGGTACGTAAAACAGTGAGCTCCGCTTAATGTTACTGAGTGATATTAGGAGTGGGATTGTAGAAATTGTGGGGGGTCCAAGAACGACGTCAGACGACAGGTCGTTATCTTAACTCGCCCCACAACCACATCCTCTGCAATTTTAACGGACCGGGATAACGCTAGATAGAAGAAGTTGTCAGATATAAAAAAAAGGAATTCATTAAGCGTCTCTAGGAAAAAGATTCTACGAAGGTATAAAGATCTCTTTCATTTATTGTGGGTTTTTACAAAATAATTAAATAGCAACAGGAAAAATGCTAGAAATGGATATACACACACAAAGGGCCGCCGGAATCTATCAATCAGTTTTAAAGTATGAAAAAGAAACATGCAAGTACTTAAATGAAAACCTTGTACTTTACGAAGCTCGACAGTTTTGTTAAAAAATAATAATTAGACGATAATCTCTATGGCGTGCAAAGTAATTCTAGAATTAGAAATTATTTATTGTTAAAGTTGTTTAATCGTTTGTATAAAAACCGGTTAAATTTTAACCGCAATGGTGAGGAGGCACGAGCGGTTACAATATGCATCCGAGGCTAAAGCAAGGCCACTCTTCTCTCACGGAAACTTGGCTTTTGTATTTAGTAAAATTAGCAATCTATTCTATACACATAAACAAAATTGAAAGGTCTATTTGTAACGTCGAGATTATTTTTTTACTAATTGCATATGACGATGGCGTCTGGAAGCGTTATAGCTCTTAGCAAAGGCCAAGCAATAATCCATGGAACTCTATTATGACGTAATGCTACGTGACTAAATAACGTTTTTCAATCTGTATCAAATCAAACAATATCTAAAAGTATTATGTTGTGAGTCATCAATTGATACATTGCAATAAAATCTACACATTTAAGGCATGTTGACTTGACTTGTTGATTATTAACCGGCAAGGTCATATCGAATATCACTCATAACACATATCAGACATAAATGCAATATTTACACAAATAGAATGGCTGAAAATTTACCATTTTGCCGTCAATGTAAAAATAATTAATCTATACGAATAAATAAAATTGAAGTTTGGTTTTGAAACGAGGAATTTTTTTTTGGCATATGCACACGACGAGCACTATATACAATACTAATATTTAAAAAAAAAAGTAAAATTTTTGCCTGCATGTTTGTTTGTTATAACACGTATAGCACGAGTCAACAAATAACTCGTTCACCGACAACGGATCCCCAAAAGACTTGCGAATGCTTTCCCGGTGGTTAATTAATGAGTACCTTCAACTTTTTCTAAAATTATTATCCGCATGTCATATCGGGTTGGTAACACTTGAGCTTTTTTTTATATAACAAGGGGCAAACGGGCCGGTGGTTCATCAGAGTGACTACCGACGCCTATAGACAACTGCAACACAAAGCTCGCAAATTCGTCGCCAACCCTTAAGGAATGAGTATAGATGCTCTTTACTGGGAGGTGGCTAAGTCGTATCGATTCGTAAAGACCGAAGCTGGTGACTGACTCCACAGAGAGATTGTGCGAGGCCAAATGGTGTATAACTACGTCAACAAAGTTGTTGAGTCATTGCAAATTGTCACTGGAGGAGAGGTTGGCGTCTAAGACTCAGAGGCTCGGTTTAGTTGAGGCGTTAGTGTCACTAATATGTTTTCCACTATTAAATAGCTAAAGTTCATTTTATATCATACTAGCGGATCCGGCAGACGTCCTACCCGAATGTAAGCTATTTTATCTTTCAGTTGGATTAAACTGCACACAGTGTGCAAATTTGATTAAAATCGATTAAGTAGTTTAGGAGTCCATCGCGGACAAACAAAGCGACGTGTAATTTATATATATTAAGATTTCATTAAATAAACGTACAAACATTTACCAACATACATTTATACATATTTCATTATTCCAATTGCATAGTTTAGTAAGGTCGTTCTACATTTTGCTCGTTTGTATAAATTTATTATGATTACCTAGTGACCTAGTAAGCATACACGCTGATTCCACAACTCAGCGATGCATCTGTTTTCCTTTACATTGCAGCATTTAATACATTTTTATTTTATTCTCTGAACGCAAGCAAATATAGAGAGATGGAAGTCGGATAATCTTTAAATTAAAATACATGAGTAAATGAAACAAGAGTCGACTTAGGGCCTTAGTAGTTCAGTGGTGGAAAAGATGGACATAAATCAACGCGGACCAAATAAGGATCGTATCTTTCTTTTCTCTTCTCATTTATTTTCAAACTAATCGTAAATCCTTGTGTGTCCTATTTGGTGGGATTCAACGTGATCGGTGAATTTCCAATTAAGCACCTTACTTACGTGTTAAGAAAATATAAAACTGTATTTATTTAAATTTCTAAGCGTGGACACTCGGGCAGAAAATATTGTATACATTTGTATTTCTAAGCGTGGGCATAATGTCAATTCCACAGAGGATATGCACGAGGCAGCCCCGAGAAAGAGCAACCTTGACATTAGCAGAGCCATCCATTTATTGCTATTCATTTTCCGGTAGATTTTTATGTGTGATAAAACATCATAAAATAGTATAACGAACCGTTTGTTTTTTACATTTTTAATAGTGGTAAAGTAATTTCAAATTCGAAATAAAACCACGCTTTTTTACATTTATTACAGCCTTTGCGTGCTATGAGTGGGTGAGAAAATATACCAGCGGTTTCGGGATTTGAACGGAATACTCTACAGATTTCAATCCATCAATTCCTTGAGTTATTGAGGCTCTATTGAATTTATACATTAATCTATATACTCATACGAACATAATCAACTATCGGTACCATTTTTCGAAATTTGCGTAGACAGAAGATTATGAAATTTGGCACAATCATAGCTTACTAGTTCCCGTGACTTCGACCGCCTAAAATGAAATAAAGCAAAATAGATTCAATTTTAGCGTGATGATATAGAGCCTATAGCTATCCTCGATAAATGGGCTATCTAACACTGAAAGAATTTTTCAAATCGGGTCAGTAGTTCATGAGATTAGCGCATACGAGCAAATAAAGGTACAAACATATATACTCCAAATTCCCAACGTGGTAACCCAAAATTCCCAACTTCACAGTAGAACGTTCCAAACATATAAATTGTATACAATTACATATTCAATAATGATAATTACATTATTGTATACAATAATATATTAATAGATGACTATTGTGTAATATATTAATATATGTTACAATTTACTTATTTGTAACACTCTACTGTAAAGTTGGGAATTTGGGGTTACAACAACTTACGTGGGAAGTAGCGACATGTAATACAGGAATTTTCGAATAAACGATGACTAGACTTTGAAAATAAATACCGGCAAACTCTTATCAATCTTTTATGCCAATATATGCCTTATTCGATTCATTTGCATGCGAGTATAGATTTAAGACCGAACGATTTGTCGTAAGGTATAAAATGGTATATCAAATTCGATGCGCAATTAGGAAGTTTACTTTTACTAGTTGAGAACGCGGCGTTGCACGCAACACTTTCTTTCTGGACATCCACAGAATTGCCACAATCAGTACAATCTCACAACTAATATCACTCAGTGATATTAGTTTTACACTTTTTCACGTGACTCCCGAAACACGGAGGAGGTCGGATATTTGAAAACCAGTGTTTGAATTGGTCCCAAGATAATTTAGATCTAAGTTTCAACTACACTTGGGTGCAATGAAATCGCAAATGAGAACATTCTTTTGTAAACCATTTTCACATACATATATACATATATTTTTAAGATGGGATTCAAGGTAATTTCAAAGCCTATCCGGTGAGAGATCATTAATGTCATATTAAAAAAAAAAAAATAGAAAAAGAAACATTTTACAAAAAAAAATGCTGTCATGTGCAATTTCATTGCACCAGAGTGTATATTAAAGGTATTCAAGTCTATTGCTTTTTTTGCACAGATTACTATGTTGTATTGCACACGTATCACACTTATAAAGCACCAAGCAGTTCCTCAACAACATTATTCACACAAAAGTTTACATTTAACCTTAAAATGAATATAACAGAATATTGTCGGTTTACCGTACCTTTAATTCAAGTGATATGTCTATAACACCATCAAATCTTTTTGTACATTCAAATATTTAAAGTATCTTAAAGATAAAAATACTTCTGACCTATTCACAATTCCTGTGACAATTCCATCAATATATAAAGTCTGTCAAAATTTCAGAAGCACACATAGTTTTGGTTCACACACGTGTACGAAAATTGCTTACAAGGAATTTCTTACCATTAGCGATATTTTTGCCATACATAGTCATTATATCACGTATAGTTATCGAACATAAATGAATTAAAGATATGTCTGCATAACCCTTTAATATTTCAAAGCGGACTTCGACAATGTTTTGATCACAGCAACTTCAACTATTTTTGCTCTAAAAAAAATTACATGCGTAATTACCACTTTACGCTACACTTTCTTGTTGGAACAGAGATAAGAGAAAATCTCCCAATTTATTTTTCATAAATGAAAATGTCTAAATCAATCTTTTTTTATTTCGACACCAAATAGGTTCACCACATCTCCATCTGTATGATTCGATTTTGGTTATCTGATTTTTTATGCAGACGAAGTTGAGGTAGATGTTTATTTTATTCGCAAGCTTTTTATTATAACCGAAAATACAACGAACTTTTGATAGCTCGGTCGTCGACCGACTCAACGTTATTCTAGAAAGGTATAAATATTGTGAGAAATGCATACCTAATGTATAAAAATATATTAATAGGGTCAAACTGTCATCATAACAATAACGATGAGGTGATGATTCTAAAATGATTATTGTGTAGTATTGTGTGTTGTTTCAGTTTGTCACCAGAGGGTGGATCTTCCTTTTTTTATATGGATAAGCACATATTTTCCTTATTAATAAATAGGTTATTTTCTTTATCAAAGACTTTATTAATGCGACTACTAGCGAGACTAACGAACAACGACTTATATATATATATATATATTGTATTGAGCAAGTAGTTAAACAGAAATTTAAAAAGCCATGGTAGTATTTGCGTAAGTAACAAAATTGAACATTTTATTATTAATATACAAAAAGGTTTTTTGGATTTATACAAATAGAAATAACCAAGAAGGTAAAGACTAGAGCTCCTTTCCTCTCTAACTTCTAAACTATCCGTTACTAATTCCTGTTGAACAATCGAGGTAATTAAATATGACAAAAATACAAAATACAAAAATATTTATTTTTTAAATAAGTTGATACATAAGATCTCTTTAAAATGAGGCCTTTGATGTAGGTAAAAACCTGTATCTCAGAGATTTCGCTGTCGCCTCCAGGATAAAAATCTAGTATTGGTTAAAAATAAATACTAAAATTACTACAATTAAACAAGTGACATTAGGTTAACGTTATTTTTTTTTACCGTCCTAAAAATCTCATCATCACGTCTAGCCATACGTCCTGCCCAACTCTACTTTAGTTCGACCACTCTATATCCGTCGTTCTTAACATCTTCACTGCGGAGTCCAATCTTGGTTTTTCGAACAACTGTTAAGCATGGCACGCTCATAAGAGTGTGTATGTTGATGTTCTTTATTAGAAAGGCAATCTAATTCCGCACTAGTGGGATCATACGAGCTTTGGCTAGTCAGAGGAAGGAACACTAACAGAGAAGGTGAATATTTGTGTCTACTTTAAAGATTACGCTTAAACCTATAGCCGTGTTGCAAGTCCCTGACTCATCTATGGTACCTTCTTCCACAACCCAATGGACCCGGCATCCGCACGGTTGATCCGTTAATTGCTATGATTCTCGAATTTGTCTCTGTCTGTCTGTTTATTTGTATCGTAAAGGGATGTGTAATTATTGGTGGGTCAATGTTAAACAAGTAACATATTAACATACATAGTGATCTGTGCGTTCACGCTAGGATGTCTATGCATTCCGTACATAATTAGACAACTTTCTCTTAATCTCACGCAGTGGTAAATTTATATTTACATTTAATGTTAATTTTTTTCGTCAGACATGATCACCAAATATTAGGTCCTCGAGTGTAGTAAGTGTAAATCACCAGTCAACCTGTATATCTGCGTTATATAACAGGCTAGCCTTATTCCGTGACTTCGTCCGCTTTGTTTTCTTTGATTTCCATTAAAATTTCCAACCACTATTACACCCCTATCAAATTTCATTTCCGCGACAAAAAGTAGCCTAAAATTCATCTCCAAGGTCCAACTTGCTACTAAAATTAATCAAACATTGACGGAGCCTCAATAGCTCAACGGTATAAGGTATGGACTGAAATCCGCCAGGTACCCGGTTCGAACCCCATCAAATTTCATGATTCAATGTCAGTGGGAATTGCCCTATAGCTTTCGGTTCCATTTGCAAAGGATTTCAGTCCATACCTTATACCGTTGAGCTATTGAGGCTCTATATGAGAACAAAAAGTAATGTATTATCGAAGAATACTGAATGGTGAAGAAATTTTTCGCCTTACGCCCATGTGATGCTAGCGAAACGGTCGAGTCACTGACGTTCAAGGTATGCACACACACGTATATAGATACACCTACAAACAAACAAATTCTTCTTCTTCTTCTTCCTAGCGTCAACCCGGTTAAGTACCAGGGTCCGTTTAGATTGCAGAGAATGTGGCTGTGAGGCGAGTTAAGCTAACCGATTGCCATCTGACGTCATCCTCGGAACCCCCACAATTTCTACAACTTAATGACTAATATCACAAAGTGATATTAATCGGGTTCCACTATTTTACGTGCCTTCCGAAACACGGAGGAGGTCGGATATCAAATATAAACCAGCGCTAGACTGGGGAAATAATGAAGTTTCATGCCTTTGTTCCAGGTTTAAAGCAGCTTTTGAGTTTATCGCGAACTAACAGACAGACAGAAGCGGCGGAGGACTTTGGTCTATACTATGTAAGTATTAACATTTTTTTATCTGAATTATTTTGAAACGGTGCTAACATAAAGAGTTCTTTTGGATTTGTTTTCTCAGATCAGAGTGCGAGGTTTGTTCGAAGCCTAGTCTTTCAAGTCAAAAGCACTTGAAAAAGGCCAATTTGAACATATTTATTTTTACTTTAATTACGCACAGACGCGGTCGTTGACTAATATTTAATACAATAGCCTGCCGCTACCAAATGTTAGCGCGTGCTGATTACTTACAGGCGAATGCGCCACGATCAACGGGTGAGATTGCCAGACAGCTTCCGAAATTTGGGTTAGGCTTTTTTATACTGCGCGAGCGCCGGTGGAAGCGCTGGCTGGGGTCGATGAGCCTGCGGACCCCCTCCGCGCCCCCCTCCAACCCTCACGACCAGTTTCACCGGCCATCGGGAAGTCACACAAACCGCACGAAACGCAACAACAATACCATTACTTGACGTGACAGCATTGCCGCCACTTCACGCCGATCTTATGTAAGAAAGAGGTACTGGTAACCGGACGGGCGGGCCCAATTCGGCTACAAACATAGCGTTATCTCTAACTAAACGTCTGTCAGAAAATTAAATATTTTTATTGCCAACAGTAAAGATATCCATTGTAAATATTATAATTTTCATCCTACCCTAAAAGCTTATAGTCACATAGATGTCAACGGGAGACATTTTATATAGAAGGCCAGAAATCTTTATTAATATAGCAATAAGAGTCACCCGTGCCCTTTTAGCTATGATTTTGTGGCGTTATTAGCACACGCGTCACGTTTTTGTATGAATTCAGAACAAAGGTAGACGAGGGTGCCCTGCCATTTACCTTGTCGGAAAATCTCGATATACAAAATTTACGCCTCCGCACCCATATTAGTTCTATAAGTATGTACATATATGACTCTATGACTGACCATTTTCATAAAAAAATTTCATTGTTCAGGGTTTTCTGGCCGAATATGCGGATACCACAAGATTCGACGGTCCTCAGAACTGTGGAAGGCGTAAGGTGGATGTTGCTGAGCTGATAGTCAGCGGTGTAACGACTAAACCAGGAGACTGGCCGTGGCATGCAGCACTGTATAGATTCGACACAGATAAATTTAATTATATCTGTGGTGGCACACTGATATCTAAAGTCTTTGTATTAACGGGTAATGTAATATGTATTTCTTTTATCGTATGAAATTAATCATTGTGGGAAGGCACACAGAGTTAGAAGGTTTTCGGCGACGAAGGAAAGGAGGGAGCACAGGTCGATATGCTCAACTACCGGAAAGGAAGATCTTCGTGTCCGGGCTAATTGGAGGTGCCCGGAACTGCCGCCCCACGCCGACAGTTGTTCGTCGGAAGGTCCTCAAACCTTTTTGCGTAAACGACATATATTGTTATATTCACAAAAAATATAATAATAAAATTTCACAATTAATATAACATACGGTTGTCAAGATTACGCTTTGACATCATCCAATACATGTGTGTGTAAATCGTCTGGCATTGGTGTGCGTGTGCTTTTATTTTAATAATTTAATATATTAATATTACATATTAAAAAAATATTAGCATTCACACACCTTCCTTTACAGGAATTACAATTGTGGCAAATTTCATACTCTTCCTTGCGCGCAATATTCGTAAAATGGGACCTAAGGTTTTAGCTTCACGAATATATAAACAGGCGGATGTATCAATCATAACGATTAAAATATGACCTCATAAATGTCTCAACCTTACTGTGCCCCTGAGACTTCTACTCGCCGACTTGTTTATTCAGCCTTTTTTTTTGTCCCAGGGGGAATCTGCTCAACAGATAAATTTATTATTTATTATTTCTATCAGGAAAGTAAACTTTACACAAGTTTCACCAGGACCAGGCCCTATCATAGGGCAAATGGAGCGGTCGCTCCAGGCGTCGAGTTCTAGGGTGCTCCTCAGGTAGGGGCAACTCTTAATATGCCATTATTTAAAGTATACTTTATTATTAAAAAGTATAAACAGAGCAAGTAAAGGGGTAGGGGGTTTAAAATGCGTCTATTTATAGCATATCAATATATACGGAACGGAGGAGTATGAAATTTGGACCAACAGCATTACACGATCAGAAAAAAAAATGAAATTTGGCACAATTGTAGTGGTGGTGGGCGGAGGAGGATGTGCGAATGCTCATATTTAAAAAAAAATGCAGTATGAATATATAATAATTATAATTAAATAAAACGACACGCACACCAATGCCAAACGATTTACACACATATATGAACAACTTACCATAAGAAGGTGTCAAAGCGTAGTCATAACGACCGCATGTATATTTGGCCGTTCATGTCACATTTCCCATACATTTTAAAGGGAACCAAATCTTTAGGAATTCGTTAACCTATATTCATGAATTTTGAAGAGAAGCTATATCTTGTAGCTCAATTATAGGAAAAAATCAGAAAAGTATAAATTTGTTATTGCATCAGTTTCTGTTTGCCTGTCCGTGACGAAACTCTTTCTCAGAAACTCGTGAAGTATAAAGTTGGAATTAATACCAAATAATTAAGTCTATGATACCTTGAAGCTTTGAAAAAATTAACCCTCTAAGTGTACGCAACCAAAACAATATGGCCTATTATGTTGCATTTCTACTTTATCGGAAAAGGGAAACAAAACCTATTCGTAAGGGTACGGGGACGGTACTGGTACGGGCATGGGTACGTCCTGTTGACCTAGAATCATGAAATCTAGAAAGAAGCTATATCTTGAAGTACAAGTACGGGAAAACTTCCGAAAACCATAAATTAGTGGTTTATATACTTGAAAATTTTGGAGCCCTGATCTCGGATTATACAACCAATGAGGCCGGAGGCCCTACTACTAAATTTAACAAGCATTTTTTTTTCTATATAATAAGGGGCAAACGAGCAGCCGGCTTTCACCCATGTGACTACCGACGCCCATGGACAATTGCAACACCAGAAGGACTTTGCTTTGCCGATAAATAAGGATGTTGTTCTCTGGAAGGTTCAAGTTTTATTAGTCTTCTGGACTACCAAGTGACAGCTAGTTGCGTAGCGTTGGTATTGTCAATAGTACATTTACTTTAGGTACATAAGTGATAATGCGTACTTTAATAAACAACCGGTAATATGTATTACATTATAGGTAATGTATGTACATTATAGGTATACGAGTTCAGTGCAACAAGAAAGATGGGAGATTGTTGAGCCACATGGAAAGAGTGGCAGTTATTTGCGCGTGGCGACGCGTCCCACACTAATATTACATAACGTCTGCTCACCACGGATAGCTGATTGTGAATGACTGACGCTATTGTTTATTGTTTTATAAATTCAAATCTACCTACATCATAATCATTGGTCCTTTTACAGATGACTGTTTATGTACGCAGTGTACACCTCTGTTGTTGACTGTGCAAAGCAATCCTAGACCTGCAGGATCTGCCACAACCAGAGCAGACGATTCTGACATCCTTTCTCTCCTCCCTATCTACCTTTAAATTCCCTAAAATTACCATTCCCTTACGGGATAGGGATGGAGTACAAGGATTTAATCAGGCAGGAGTAATCCTGTCTTTCTAATTAGAGGTAGCGCCATGCTTTTAGCCGAATTGGGCTGGTGTGTCCGAGTACCCGTACCTCTCGCGTCAAATGATGGTATTGATATCGCGTTTCGTTATGTTTGTGAGACTTACTGGTGGACTAAACTCGTCATTAAAGGCCGGCAACACATGCGATGGCGAAATCTAGGAACCATAGCAGTACCTGGGACTTGTGACCCAGTTGTAGGTTTAAGAGCGCGCTCTTTATAGTGATCACTAACACTCACCTTCACCGCCAGTTTTCCCTCCCCTGCCCAGCCAAATCTGGTATGATCTACTAGTGTGGCTTTAGATGTCCTTTCTTATAATGAACTTATAATAGTTCTTTACAAGCCAACGTCTTATAGTAGGTAGTACAGGGATTTTGCTGGTATACCCCTTGCTCCTATCTCTACCGCGTATATGCTGGTTTTATAACCGTTTTTGGTGAGCTCGTTAGTTAGGTTAAAGTACTTGTTCGTTTTTATCAGATGGTCTTTAGGGATGTTGGTATCCCATGGAACTATAAGCTCTACAAAGTCTACTCGCTTTAGTGTCTTTGAATAAAGGAATGAAAAATCATTACATTAGAATGTATTAACTGTATTTAATATCGATAATCACTTAATTTAATTCCGTTCTCAGCTAAAGGCTAAGTTTACAAGGGTCGCTCGCGTCCTGGGATGTTTTGAGACCGATACGATTTAGGGAACTTTAAGACCATACATAAATACATACCAGACGTGCGGCTGTGAGAAAGGAATGGTGCCGCGTAGTTAAGCTTGCCACACAAGATATGACAGCCCCGACCACTCTGTCAAGAGTGTAGCGACCAAGAAGAAGAAGAAGAAGAAGAAGACCATACTATCTGCAAAGGCCGACTATGCTTCTGCGAGCATTCCAGTATACATGTAGTCACTCCAGTGAACAGCCTGTCAGTTTATTCCTTCTCCTTCTATCTTACGTTACCCCAATCTAATTGCAGAGGATGTAGCTGTGACCGACTGCCGTTTAACGTCATCCCCGTAACCCCCACAATCTCTACAATCCAACGACTAATATCAGTGACGTTAATAGGGACCCACTGTTTAATGTGCCTTCCGAAACACGGAGGAGGTCGGATATTTTTTTATTTTACGATTTTTTTTCAAACGGTCAGGTGGTTTTCTTTGGTATGGGTATGTGGTTGAGCAGCAATGGTCAAACGTTTTACTCATAGGAGGATAGGAGTTAATCCACTTTATTATAAAAATATATTGTAATCAGCAACATAAAGCATAGGTATACATTTAAAACGCCAGAATGGTGGATAACTCTTTCAGCATTAGTATTTTTTGGTCCAAATGGCTAATGTCACGTTTATTATTTAACCTAAGTACTACTATAGTCCAGGCAAATATTATTTTAGAAAAAAAATGTACCGGCTGATATATATACAGGCTAAATGTGACGAAGAAGGATTGCAGAGCCGAGTGGAAAGAGAATCTGAGTCACGCGTGACGTCACATCACCACACTTTTATCGCATAGCGACGCCACTCCAATAAACGGTCTGATCAACCACATTACAAGTTCCGCCATTGTAATAGACGGTCTGACTAACCACGTGCGTCTCCTTCAGCAGTACTTACACATCGTGCACCATGGGGAGGTGGGGACTTCATTGAAATCATTAGGCTTATAACACATTTTCAGATAAACCTAGCAGCGTTTGTGTAAGATAGATTGCGCCGTTCATGACTGAATAAATAAATTCTAGAACGACACCGTCATTTGCACTTTTAGCATATGTATTGAGAGTCCAATACATTGGAAACCCTTACGCGATTATATCTTTAGTACGTTTCTCCGCTAACTTTAGAAACCAGGTGTTGTCGTGGGCGTTACGACACTCCAACACGACTTTTCTTCATTTATCGAAGTTAATCCTCCAAACATTTACACTCGATGTCAGACAATCAGTTCTATAATAATGATAAATGCAAATCTTGCAAAATAAAAAATGACATGATACTTATATTGTGAGACTTTGGTGATCACACTATAATTTTATTGATCACTTAACGATTATTTCAGACCAACTGTGAAACAAGTATTAAAAAATATATTAAAATAATATGTAATATTTATTTATTTATCTTTTTATTTTCTTGTAAAAATACAATTTCAATTTCTTAATAAACTGTAGGTATAAAATATCCCATGACCTTTTTTAAGATTTTTTTTTTTCTAATTTTACGTGAATATGGATAGTGTATAAAAATCTGTTTTTAATTTTTTTAGAACTTTATGATACTGCTTGAAACCACTGGTGACCATTTAAACGTATTTTTAAGTAAAAGCTTCATCTTTTCTCGATTTAATTAGTAAATTACGGAAAAAAGAAGGCGCTGAAATTAAGTTTCTTCCAGACAAAAAATAGTTAAAAATTAGAAATTTTACAACCTATTTTTTTTTTACATAAAAAGCAGTGCCGATAACATTTTCTAATTACTAAATAAAGAAATGATTTAACAACGTACAATTGGGAGGCATCTGAGCGACCATATTGTGCTCAAACTACTAAAAAAAATCATAATTCAATAGTTAAATTTGTCTAAACTGTCTTGATACAATTTAAAACAACAGATGTCATAACTTAAAAAAAATAAAAACAAACTAACAAGATGGCAGCATTCAAGTGTGTTAATAACGGGTATTTATAACAGTGATTTCGAACAATAACTATTATTTTCAAATATCTCGTTGGCGGTCAAAAGTTCTTCACAAATTCGCCGCAAAGATATCGCGCATCACATATTTCGGGGATATAAGCCGAGATAAAGTTTAAAGCTCATTTATTTATGACCAAACTGTAAAATTTTGTACAATTCAAGTGTGCTGGAACTGTGTAAGGTATTGCTGGGCGTGTATCTCTTGAGAGCTGTACTGCAGGGCCGGATGTGACGCGGGAAGTTTCATTTCTGCCGCTACCGTGTTTAATCTCGCTGTACGTAACCGAAGCGATGCTTCGATAGCCCTCGCTTGCCTCTCCGAAGTTTCCGCCTGCAACGCGTCTTGAACCCTTTGCCTTTCTAACTAAAATATTTAAAAAAAAAAAATGAAAAATCTTACGCGATAAGGCCGAACGCTTAGGCAGATTGTGCCTGTGTATAGATATCCTTTTCTATCTCTCTTGCAAGCTTGGCTCGGGCGGAACATGACACTTTTTCGTTCATGCAGCCCGAGTTCATCGATTTATAAGACGTTATGACATCAAAAATGAAGCATTAATTGTATATTGAAAGTTGAAACTTTCACTAAATAAAAGTAGCCAAGGGCATTAGGATATTCAAATATAGGTTCCGTATCTGATAAGCGATGAAGGTATTCAAAAATTGTCCGATTTCGCTTAAAATATTTTCCTTGTGAGTTTTTAGCACGTGCTGTCAACATGAAAAATTCTCTACATCCAATATTTTGGAAATTTTAGGTGGGGGGGGGACAGGACAGGAAGACTGGTGGACGGACAGACGGCCGGATAGAGCGAAACTAAAAGGGTTCCTTATTAGACTATGGAACTAAGGCGTCATCGCAAGATGCCCGTTATTACAAATAAAACATCGAAATTGTTTATAAAAATTATGGGCATACAACCTTATGAGAGGAAATGAAAATATGCAAGTTAGAAGTAACTTACTTTGGCCGTCTCCAGCTGATACTTTAATAGCTCTAATTTCAATTGTGCTACTTCTTTATTTTCGTATTGGAGACACGATCCCGACTGCCTTAGCGAATCTGAAATGAAAATATTGCAAATGTTATAAAATAGGTAATATTTTGGTACTTTAAAGACAATCCATTTTCGGGTACTTAATACAAAATAAAACGGCATTAATTCCATCATTATCTTGTCTATTAGGGCAAGCGAAACGAGTTTTACTGAAGAACTACCACGCCTAAAGATGTGTGCATTAACATAGTGTTTTAACGTCATATCTAGATCTGTGATATGCCAAGAAAATAATAATAATATATGAAAAACTACGCGAGCCCTAACATATGAGTCGATGGAAAGGTTAAGTAGTTCTTAGCGCGGCCGGGTGTTACTTGGATGGCCCATTCTAACACTTTTCTTCTTCCTAGCGTCATCCCGGTCTAGTACCAGGGTCCGTTTAGATTGTAGAGGATGTGGCTGTGGGGCGAGTTAAAACCGATTGCCATCTGACGTCATCCTACCTCCCGTCTACCTTAGAAACAGACGTCCGTGCGTCATTTAGTCCTGTATACATTTATAATTAAAAAAAAAAAGAAAAACAAAATAGAGAGAGACAAAAAATACCTGTTCCGTTTAAAACCGTGCCGAGCGGGTCCGGGGCGTCTTCGTTCTGCGTACTAGTGATACCGTCTTGCGTACTGTTGAAGTCCTCGGCGTAATTATCCGCGTCGTCATTTTCGACGGCCACATCGTATTTATAGTCGACCTGGGGTTCCGACTTAATTGCCTGAATGGCAATAAAACATTTGACATACTTGAAAGATCCCTCTTTTCAATTGAAACAAAAACGAACACTCGGCACTCCGAGAGTCCCAACAGAAGTGAAAACGATTCGTCAGAGGTGACGATAACTGTGACGTCAGAGTCGAGCGTTCGGCGACGATGACGCGAATTCAATGATTTTTTCCCATCTCAAAAGTGTGGTCACACTCGTTACGTCACGCGAAGTTTACAACTTTTAACCCCCTCCCCCCTCTTTGTCACAGATTGTCACATCTTCTACACCGCCGCCCCCTTGGTGGCCGTCACAAGCTTTTCAATGTTAAGCTTGTATTTAAAAAAAAATACCAAAAGAAAAGAGCAGTTTCAATTTTTTTCACAAACTTTGTTTTGATTTATTTTAATTTTGACATGTATGTACGTCATAGAGCCTTCGCCCGTCGTCACAAAATGTCACATTGCAGTCACCCCCTAACCGCCCTTTAACGTGTGACCTAATTTATGGATGACCCCAATGCCCAAGTTACTACACAAGTTTCTACTTCCAAAACTTCACTCCAGGAATGTCGACAGAGATGAAAACCTAATCATACAGAGGCTGCAATGACGCACACGGTGCCAGTATGGTAACAGTGTCGTGAGATGAAAGTTTTTTTTCTCTTTTTCAAAAATGCACAACGAAAAGAAGTTTCACTTCAAAAACAACAATAAATGTGTTTCTCTTACTTTACACGTTTCCTCTTTGAGCTTTTCGTGTGGATTTTTACATAGGTAGTTTTTCAAGTTGACGCTCTTCGTTAGCCGTTTCATGTTATTGAACTTTGTGCGTAAAACTTTTGTCGATCTCTTCTGTGGACTCTGTTTGTTGTATGCATTCGTAATCTGAAATAATTGCATAGCAATAGTGGTACTGTAAATCCATAACACGGTAGGTTTATTCTACGTTATAGGAAAACGCGTTGTAGGAGTATTCTCGTACAACGCACCTGTACGGCCCCGAATGCGCATAATATATAATTTTAATATATATAAATTACGCGTCACCTTGTTTGTACGCGATGGACTCCTAAACTACTACTAAACCGATTTTAATGAAATTTGCACACGGTGTGCAGTTTGATCCAACTTGAAAGATAGCGTACATTCAAATTATAGTCGCAAATAAAATTGTATACACGTGCATAACTTCCGAACGACTGCATAAATTTGGATAAATTCTGTTTGGTTCTGTTTGTTATTGTTAGGACAAGGATTGTTTAATAAAAAAGAAATGTTTGTTTAGTAAAAAATTAATGTGGAATAGAGCCTCAATAGCTCAACGGTATAAGGTATGGACTGAAATCCGCAAGGTACCCGGTTCAAAGCCCACCACCATTGGGGTATTGTCGCACCCACTCTTTTTCCCTTTGCCCCTCCTACTAAGCTTCAATTAAACAAGCTTTTAATTTAAGCTTAGTAGGAAAGCTGGTCAGATCCACTACGTGTACGCGACCCTGGAGCACCCTAGCTGCTATTGTCACTCCCCCTATATCGTCAGTGACAGCAGTATCCGCATCCTTTCTCTTCTCCCCATTTACTTTTATAACCTTTTACTCCATCCCTTTCCCTTACTCCTGTCTTTATAATTATAATTAGCGCCACGCTTTTAGCCGAATTGGGTCGGCTTGTCCAGGTACCAGTACCTCTTTGTTACATAAGATCGGCGTGAAGTGGCGGCAATGCTGTCACGTTAGTGACGTCAAGTGAAGGTATTTTTATGGCGTTTTTTTCGGTTCGTGCCATTTCCCGGTGGCCTAAACTCGCTGGCAACGCATTTGCTTTCCTCCTGGTCGTGTAGATGTCCATGAGCGTCAGTAGGCACTGAGCTGCCTGCTGCCTGCTCGTTTGCCCTTTGTAACAGAAAAAAGATGAAATTAGTTATTTGGGGTACATCATTAACATGTTGGTGGGCCACGTCAAGAAATTAGATGTTGGCAGGTCACACTTGTAAAATAATTATTAGGAAATAGGTGCCTAGTTAGATAACTAACTATATAAATAGATATTTATGTAGTAGAAATTATAAGCCATGTTAAAAATGGTACATTTTAGTATGTAACAATGTAACTTTGCGGTCGTTCAGTGTAAATATTATCTATATACAGTTAGATTGCTATTTACAAAGCAGTCGCGGGCCACAAACTGTGGGTTCGCGGGCCACATACGGCCCGCGTGCCACGCGTTGTCGACCGCTGGTCTAATGGGATTTGAGAATAATCCCGGTCCTATGTGTTGTTTTTATTCTCAAACTTTTAAATAGGCACAAGACATTATCAATGCCCCACCTGTCGTGTCATCATCAGACTGATATCGTCCATTACTAAACATAGGTCTTCTTTGTTTATATCCATAAATGACTATCTTGCATTGAACAAGGAAACTATATACACACGGACGTCTGTTCCTAAGGTAGACAACTTAATGCCTGTGTTATAGGTAACAGGCGCCTGTTATATTGCGGTTTCAAAACAGAGTCGCCTGCGATTCGTAGGGACGACGGCCGCTCACCCGCGTGCGCGCAGGCGCGGGCGGCGCGCGCGCGCGGCTCGTGGCGCTGCGCGTGCTCGCGCAGGTGCTCGCGCCGCAGGAAGGCGCAGCCGCACGCCGCGCACGCGTGCCTCCGCTCGCCCGTGTGCCGCCGCGCGTGCCGCGCCAGCTTGCTCGCCGTGCGGAACGCCCAGCCGCAGCCCTGCCGCGGAAAGCACGGTCCTCACTCCGCACCGCGCGCGGCGGCGAGCGCCCCGCCCCGCCCCCGTCGCCCTCTCATTGGCTGTTTCAACGATGCGCAAGAGCATCGATACCACAACCGAATTGAGCACCGAATCGAACGCAATTCGCAAAACGGTTGTTGCGTTATTGGAGCCTAACAGAGGCCCTGGCCCGAACATTCCGAACCGTTCGAATTAGAAGATTCGATTGTATTTAGAATCAAAATATCCGTGCTAGGCCCACAGGAGGCAAGTCTTTATCGTGTCACGCTTTTAATCAATGCTGATTCAACCAGCGTGGCACTAATGAGGGCCCGATGTGGGCCCAGCCCGAATATTTTCATTGTTGAATCTTCAACTCGAACGGTTCGATATGTTCGTGCTGGGCCCTCAGTAGTTATCGCTTACCGTTTACGTTTTTTACGTTACATATTATTCTGGAACCATATGAGACACGGACATCTCGTCACTAAATGCGAGTAGAGTACGTACAATCTAAAAATGCACGCCCCTCCCAAGTATTTACCTCTACATGCAAACCCGCATCTAGACGCTTGTAAGCTCGTCAACATCATTGGCTTGCAGTGCGTGGTTGAGTTTGAGTTTAAAATAAAAACTTAAACTCCAACTTTAAATTTACCCAATAACGAATGGACTATCGAATTTATGCCCATAAAAGTGGCGAGACTCACTTCAGTAAATAAAAACATACTTAAAGTGTTAGGGTTTTGGGCAGTTACTATTCAGAAACATTAGTTTTTTTAATATTTCAATAAACTCATAGGGACTTAAAGAGACCGAGATGCAATCTCGATACACGAAGCAGAGCAAACGCTTCCTGTACCGGACATTGTCTAATGTTTACAGCTACGAGCTAGAAGCGCTAATATATTTCAGAGTGGCAGTTTAATATTTTCAGACTTCCACGTATTCAATCACCTAATGATGTGAGAACTAATTATGCATTATTCATAACAAACCGCGGCAGGGACCGGATCGGAATACTAATGGATTGTAAAAACGTTCTACCGCACGCCTTACATCAAAATTTTTACATTATGTTAATTCCAAGATGAAGTAAGCTTAGTTAAGTTATTGATCAGAAATTATGATTAGATTTGAAAAACATGGCCAAGCATTAAAGAAAAAGTCTTATTTGTTTTTATTTTTTGTTACCAGGTTCCAGTGTTTACTTTAGCACCATATTACTTTACAAACAACATTATACTTTACGTAAAACATTCAACAGTTGATTGTCTCCGCTTTTATAAAATTTATTCACCTTATTAGATACAGATATTTATGATAATACATCCATTCGTTGATTTAGTATTGAAATTAAAGATTAACCTAAATGAAATTAAAATAAATTACCTGTATCATTAAGGCCGGTTTACACGCTACGTCTTATTGTACGTTTTGTGAGACAGGCGAATCCTACCAATAAAACGTGGCGTGTAAACAGCAAAATGTACGTCTTGTCGAATCGAAATGAAATCCAAGGTTGCATTGAAGAACTGATGGGAGAACCATCATTTTGTCAGAACTGATAGAACAACGAAACTTGTAAACTCATGTTTAGACAAGTTATTGTGTTTGTGTTTGGCCAATTCACTTTTTTCCGCTTGCTGTTCATTTTTTGCGGCATTGGCACATTCTTTTTAGGGTTGCTCTTTTCCCTTTTGTATTACATTCTTAATTCTAGTACTTTCTTAAATCTAATGTTAAAATGCTTATCAATAATTTTAAAAACCAATTAACAATAATAAAATTAAAATAAATACTAAGTTTAGACAATAAATACAAGATTTAGATAAAAATTTTAAAAACACAATATAAGGTTAACATTAAAACATAAATTAAGAATAAATACAACATTACACATTTTTAAATTTCTTGCCGACGGCATGAGGTTGCAGTAGACCAAGGTACGTATTGACAATAAAAACACAGTTTTAAAAACAGGGAAATAAATACAATATCGAGTTAAAATCCAAAAATACAAAATTTAAATAAATACAACATTGAATTAAAACTTAAAACCTAGGAATAAATACAAAATTTAAATACCACGTCATTTAAACCTTCTCACTGGGATTAAATCAAAACAAGCTAGCGAGACAAAATGATTTATCTGCAGATATTTAAATGCAGTATTTTGGTTATTTTTTCTCAAATTTCCCTTACTGATGTTTATATTTTCTATAAATTTTAAGTAAAAAACTTTTTTAAAAAGGCTTTTACATAAATATACTAAACTTAATAAAATAAAATTTTCCATTAAAACTTTTACTATCTACTTTTAACGTCATTATTCAATTTACGTGATCAAGCTTGTCGTGAAATTTAAGTATTTACATATTGTGATGGAACGAGCCGTGGCCAACTGTCAAATTAAAAAAAAAAGGTGTTAGGCGGGAATAGTTAAACGTCAGATGAGTTTGAGTGAGATTAAAAAAGTATGAAACTGTATTAAAAATCTCGAATAAAACTTGCTGCTTGATATTTTAAGTTTCATTTCTTAAAATTTCAGAAGTGAAAAGATTCTAGCCCCGTAACTATATACAAAAGTTCCAACTTTAACGATATCGAGTTTTGTTCAAAAACAATGCTTGCGTTTTATAACAATGCTTGTCTCGTATATAAGAAAACTTTTATTCGTTAAAACGGGAAGCATGAATATGTTTAAAGTTTCCGCAATTCTGGAATTAAACTGTTTGAATAAACTACTTCTGAAATTACAACCGGCTTTATTTATCCGTTATTATTGTTTATACTTAAATATTTCTTTCGGATAAAACTTCAAACTTTAACGGTATCGTGCTTTGTTCCAAAAACAATGCTTGCTTTGTATAATAGCAAGTTTGTTCGTTTATAATAACAGTCATAGTTGCTTAAACAGGAAACAATGAATATGCTTAAAAGTTTTGCGATTCCAGAATTAAACTGTTGCAGTTTACTAGATTTAATTACTGCTGGTTTTATTTAACTTATGGGACTGTATTTACTTCTATTTTTATGGGGACCCGATTAATGTCACTTTGTGATATTAGTCGTAAGGTTGTAGAGATCGTGGGGGTTCCGAAGATGACGTCAGAAGGCAATCGGTTATCTTAACAGCCATATCCTCTACAATCTAAATGGACTCTGGCATTTAACCGGAATAATGCTAAGAAGAAGAAGAGACAGAAAAGATACTCAAAATGAAAGAGAATCGCGGGAAGATAAAAATCTTCGCTAACAAGATCTCTTTTTTGGATTCTTTCGCTAAGTCGCATTAAGAAAGTTCTATCTAAAAAACATAATTTTTTAAAAATATATAACAAGGGGCAAACGAGCAGGCGTTTCACCTAAGTGACTATCGACGCCCATGGACAACTGCAACACCAGAGGGCTCGCAGATGCGTTGCCGGCCTTTGAGGAATGAGTATGCTCTTTTCTTGAAGGTCCCTAAGTCGTATCCGTTCGGAAATACCGAAGCCGGCAACTGATTCCACAGCTAAATCGCTTCCTCATTAATGAGGATCGTGACTTCTATTTGATCTGTTACGGATACTCTCTGTGTGCAAATACCCTGAGCCAGCATTATATCAGGTATCAGGGAATGCGCATCAGAGGAGTCACTACGAAGCCAGACTTTACCCACGACCCCAAGTGATTTTTTTTTTTAAAAAGAGGTCCAAATACCCCAATGTAACAGATCGCAACCTTAGCTCCGTTGGCTACGCTCAGCTCATTAGAGAAGTACGGCACTAAAGAGAATCTCATGTTGGTCTCACCAACACTTGGAACTTTAAAGTCTGCGCCTTCGGAGCTCAACAATCTATTAAAACACTCCACAATCCTTGATAGAATCAGTTGCTACTTTGCGGAAATCCATGACATGACTAAAATACTAAACTACTTTTATTAGATCCGCGGATGAATATGAGGGATATTCGCGTCGAAGTATACCGTGCTTTGAGGCACATCGGAAAGTTAGTCTAGTGATGGGCTATGGTGGCCGATTCGGTGGTGTAGCTTTCGGATTGCAGCATTGCACCGATTTTCCCTCTTATTCATTCGCGTCTTTAAGCAAAGTAGTTTAGTATTTCATGCGTCACAACCCAGAAAAGTGCTCCGAAATCTAGCGTTTTTTCTCTCGTCTTTGCGCTTCTAATTCTTAATACTCCATTATTATAATGCCGTTCTAATTACGAATGAAGACTGTAAAGACCATATAGATTAAGTGGCCAGACTTTATCCTTATAATTAACTATTGAGCTTAGCTTTAAATCCCGGTATCACATGAGTCCAATCAGTAAGTCAAGGGACCAAACAAAAAGCCCAAATAACAATAGCGGGGCTTCCTGGACATGAAAGACATCTAAAGCCGCACTAATAGGATCACACTATATAGACAGGGGAGAGAATATTGGCAGTGAAGGTGAGTATCTTGGCCACTTAGAGAACTGTTAAACCTACACTTGCGTAGCAAGTTTCAGGCACTGCTATGGTTCATTCCTCTGTAACTCGATGGATCCGGCACTCGCATTGGAATCCATGGAATGCTAAAAAACTCATTTATCTCAAAAACAAAGCTATTTTTTTGTATGAAAAATTCAACTAGACTTTAATTTCAGGTGTGTGGCAGAATGCGGGCAGGGATTCTATCAGACGGCTGGGAGCTGTTCCCAATGTCCACACACGTGTACAAATTGTGTCTCAAGGCTAAACTGTACTTCATGCGTATCCACCTTGAGGTTACAGTCCGGAACATGCCGTACAACGTGTGCCCCAGGGTACTACCCTGATGAAGGCACATGTTCGAAATGCTACCTCTCATGTGAGACTTGTACAGGACCTAGAAGGGATCAGTGCGCCTCTTGTCCTCCAGATTGGAGACTAGCAGCTGGTGAATGCAGACCAGAATGTCCTCAGAACTTCTTCTCCTGGGAAGAAAGTTGTCGTCGTTGTCACCATTACTGTCAGGACTGTCATGGTGCTGGCCCGCAGAGGTGTACCTCCTGCCCACCTCATTTTTCTTTAGAAAGTGGATTGTGCGTGGAGTGCCTTAGCTCTCAGTATTATGAGCCTAGAACGAGGACCTGCCGTCCGTGTCATGATTCCTGTAGGTCGTGTTCAGGACCTGGGCCCACTAGTTGTGTGACTTGCGCTCATCCTTTACGTTTAGACAGGTAAGTAAAAATGGAAATACTTTTTTTTTAAAATATTAGATATAAATTGAGGCAAGCGAATAATTCCCATCAGTATATAATTTTGGATGAATTTCGTAGCTCTTAGTATGGATGAAGATTTTATCTATACTAATATATAAAACTGAAGAGTTTGTTTAAAGGCGCTAATCTCAGGAACTACGGGTTCGATTTGAAAAATTATTTCTGTGTTAAATAGCCCATTTATCTAGGAAGGCTATAGGCTTTATACCACTACGCTAAAATTGAATCAATTTTTCCCTCCTAATTTCACGTGAACGAAGTCGCACACAGCTACAGTAGTTAAAGATAAAACTGCTTAGAGTTGAGTCCCTCTAGCTTTGTACTTTATGGTTACCATATACTTGTATTGATCTCCTTTTTAGTAAGAACTATTTTTAAGAGAGTGGCTACATAGTTTCTTGCTGACTCCTCTCGTGGCTCAGCTATTCCGAGGCAGAGGTAGCTTTCAAAAGATGAAGAGATGAGATGTTGAGGTTATAGAGATCGTCGTGATTCCGAGGATGACGTCAGATGGCAATCGGTTATCTTAACTCGCCCCACTGGCATATACTCTGCGTTATAAGTGGACCCTGGTACTAAACCGGCATAGCGTTAGAAAGAAGTACTACAGTATGTTGAGATCGTGGCGCGAAGATCCCTCGTTTATTTAGTAAAATAAGAAAAAAGTAAAAATGGCCGCTCTATATAAAGAAATTGTGACTTTGACTTAAGAGAATTTTACACTACAATATTATGTGGCGCCAAAATGAGATTTTAAAGGGGTGAAATAGGGTTTGATAGTTTGTCTGAAATTCGAAGAAAACACGTATAAAGTCGCGGGTAGTAGCTAGTAGTGTATCATGAAAAAATTGTAATTAAAACAATATTCTGAGTTAGTGTTCTCCACTGGTCGCAGCGTCGGTATAAAGCTGTTTCGTACTCATAACAATAAACGTCTAGTTTTTGCTTTAACCTTTGCTTTTCGCTGGATACTTAAGTATTTAATAAACAGTCTACAAACTTTTAAAAATATAATATATATATATATAAAACAGGTATAACGCTTTATTTCTGATGTTTTTAAATACAATTCCGAGTAACGAACGATTTCAGTTAAAAGTAAGCAAAGAATAAATATTAAAATTATAAATGCACCATCATTCGAAATAATTTCTGTTATTGACGTAATTTCGCGATGCCTGATATTGGTCTAGTTTTTGATGGAATTTAAAAAATTCCTTTGATATGCTCGGAGGAAAAATAGGGAGTTTGTTGCAACTATTTCATTAACGTTACAGGAATTTTTGTTGTCGATAAACAACAGTAATTTTGTGTTGCGGCTGTATTGGAATGTTTTTTGATTGAAATGATTTTACCGTTGCTCGGTTATTGGAAATAAAAAAAATGGTAATCATGCAGATTGGTTACTTTTCCCAAAAATGCATATTTTTTTTCTTGAAGTTGTAGTTTGCACTCAGTAGGATTGACATTCCGTCGAGGAATGCAGACTTTTTTTTAATTTTCGATTCAGCATGCTACGATTAGGCATTTTGGAGCATGTCAACGTTAAAGTTAAAAAAATGCCCTATTTAAGCATTCCTAATTCGAAAAAAAAATGTCAGCATCCCCCGATGGTATATCACTCGATAGAGTGCAAACAACAATTTCGAGAAGAAAAAATATACATGCATTTTTGGGAAAAGTAACCAAACTGCATAACTACCAAAAATTTCTCTGTCAAATATTTTTATAATATATGTTTTTGAAATATTTATAATATATTGCTATATACTACCTGCTAATATATAAATTGATGTTACAGAGTGAATCACAAATGTCTGCCATGCTGTACGGAAAGCATGGTTTCATTTTATCTAAGCGCCAATCAGTCTACGGACTGCTGCCATTGTGATAAAGATGTGGGTAAGTATTATGATCGTGTATTACTAACATTCTATAAAAATTATTAAAACATAAACATTACAAAACAGGTACTAGCAAGAGTCGTGAGCACAAAATTAATATTAAATACTGTTATATTTACGCAAATAATTTCTAGTCAATGTGCACCATATCTAGCTTGTTTTGTAACAAGAGGAAGTTCCTGAGAAAGTCGCTTCTGCCACTTGAATTTGCCACACGACTTGTGCCTATATATATTTTAAAAGATATTTTCAGAACAGTCAGCGATTTTATAAACATTTTTTTTAATGCTACAAAAAATAATAAACTATTTACGAAGCTATTTTAAAGAATACCGTATTAATCCTTATCTAATTATATAATCTAGATACTTTGTGTATTTTATGTAGTTCAAAATTGCCTTTTTTTATCTGCACATCATTAACATGAACATCTTAGAAGATACTGTGCGATAACGGGGACATTTTAAATATTATAAGATTGACCGGGCGAGCGGTGGTCGGCGGGGCGCTATGTTTTGATACTCAATTTTTTTTAATATATAACAAGGGGCAAACGAGCAGGCGGTACTCTTACGTGACTACCGACGCCCATGGATCACTGCAACACCAGGGGGATCGCAGAAGCGTTGCCGGCCTTTGAGAAATGAGTATGCTCTTTTCTTGAAGGTCCCTAAGTATCCGTTCGGAAATACAGACGCTGGTAATTGCGTGACAACTAATACGCAGTTTTAACTTTTTCAGTTATCAACGTTGTCCTAATTTTAAGTTACATTTGTTCCTGTAACAGTTTTTCCAATAAATTTTCAATTTTCGATATGAGAGATATAAATAAATAAATAAAAATACTTTTCTCAAGAATTTTAGGATAGAAAGCGCAATATTCTCATAATCATTCTACTTAAGATTTTTAACCGATTTCAAAAAACGAGGCGGTACTCGATTTGTCGGAATCGTTTTTTATGTATGTTTATCGTATTGTCAGAGACGCCTGAACCGATTTGGAAAAATCTTTATTTTTCACAAAAGGTTAGGTACATTCAAATTTTATCGAAATCAGTCGAGCAGTTTTTGGAAAATCACCAAAACCGATATATTTCGCTTACTCTAAAACACTCATTAAAGCAGCGCGTTAAGTTGGCCTACTCAAAGCATATATTTTTAAATAAAAAGAAGACTGCCTTCAAATATACACTCGTGTCTAGACATAAATCCTGTCCATCGTAAGTTACAGATTACTTCGAGCGTATACATCGAACTTTGTTGGCTGCGATGTTGAAGAAATAAATTATTTCGTAGATATTGATGATGTTATGTCGAAAATGTTTTTTGACATAACGTGGACATAAATTTTGATTAAAAGACGACCTATGTATATTAAGAAGCAGAGTCAAACTGAAGTGTCGCACAAAAAGAAAAACCTTTATAAACAATCTATCTTCTTATATAATAATAATAATAAATATAAATATAAAGTGAAATAAAAGAGACTTTAACTAATATAAAATAATTTAATTAGAAGTAGAGCCTTGCTTGTAGCCTAATTGGGTCGGCGCGTCCGTCTGTTTCGTCATAAGATTGGCATAAAATGGCGGCAATGCTATCACGTCAAGTGATGGTATTGTTGTCGCGTTTCGTTCGGTTTGTGAGACTTCCCGGTGGCCTAAAATCATCACAATCATCATGTCAACTCAAATCAAATGATGTTTTATTCCAGTAGGCTTTTAAAAGCTCTTTTGAATCGTCAAATATCGATCGAAATATAATCGAGCCGCGAGAAGAATCAGCAAGAAACACATTAGCCACTGTTTTAAAAATAGTTCTTCCAAAAATTGGTTTAATACATTTACATGTTTACTACAAATCTGGAGCGATTCAACTCTAGGCAGATTTATCTTTAATATAGTTTTCGACTATATAATAAGCCTTACGAATATAAGCGTGTTTATAACATGCTTTATTATTGCATCTGGAATTTTGTTAAAGAAAGGTATATTTCCGCCCACAAACGATTTTTGTACCCAACTCAGACGCAGGAAATAATATTTATAAATGTCTTTCATTTCTTTAAAAACTTACCTGGGTAATGCTTTAACATTGAAGCTTTTTAGTGTAACTTTACTGTCGATAAGTTCTTCGTCACGCAGTATTATAAATAATCCAACGTTCAATAGTTAATAAGTTGTTAGAAAAATGAAAGACAAAAGTGAAATAATGGTAGACGCAAAAAAATCATAATAGTTTTATAATAGTGAGTACAAATATGTGTATCGTATTTGTGTTATAGTTGATTGATGATTATTTGTGCAATATTAGTTATGTAAGCGGTAAATATTAAGAATATACGCTATATTTATTTCATTATTATGTTCTCAGCTGTTAATCTTGGAATTAGTGATACAAAAATGCGATGAAAGCATTTTTATCACCACGTTAAAATCGGCCATCACTTATTCCTTACGTGTTTGTTATGTTTTAAGTTTCTTTACTATTATTTATGATAATTCAGCAATAAAATATCACAGCTATCTAACATAATTATTGTAATGTTTTTAAAATAGTTCCTCTAATTAGTCTGGTGGCATATAACCGGCAGATGAGTAACTCTTAAAGTTTATAGTGATAAAGGAATATAGAGAATATTCTGTTTTTAAATTTGAAAATAAAATCAAATCAAGTCTATTCTATATTAACCAAGGATGAATAAAAATAAAGTTGGAACTGTTGTTTGGGTTTTAAAAATACATTTTTTTAGCACATCAAATAATTTTAAATGCACGTGCAAATAACGATGAAAAAAGAATAAGAATGATTTAAAATTCAAATTTTAAACATTTCAGTTTTATTCCTTATATAAACCTAAATAAAATACAAATAAAAATTTATTTCATTTCATTTATTCATAGTATTGATCTTTTCTAAATTTCTGTTTTTATGCACATACTGTGTCGGTTATTTTTCATATTTAAATTTGTTGTCAAAAATCTAATAGAATTGAAAGCGCATCCCCTTTGCCAATTTCTGTTATATTATGATTTATATTATAAGAAATGAGATTGGAATCATAATAATTTTATTGCCTTCTTTATCACCTTCCATTCACGGTTCACAGTCCGGCCTGCCCCGTCCACCCGCCGCAACCCAGTCGTCAACCCCACCTCCGGCATCGTACAGTCAATCTCCGACGGTCTACCTCTCATCTTCATCGAAAGGAATAGAAACCAGGACAAGAAACCAATCTAGACTTTTCAGTTTGCTTCAAAAATTTTTTAGCACTTTTTATCGATTGTAATAGAAAAAATACTTAACGATTAAATCGTTAACTATTATGTTTTCTTTCAATAAAATATAGTAAGAGATTCTGGCCTGGCCAATAAAAAATATACCTATATGATTAAGTTTTAAAATAAATTATTAGATTAGTGATATATCTTGTATAAATATTTTTCCATTTAGACTGACATATAATTTAGATGTCAAAAGTTTAAAATTTTAGACAATTTTGTCAATTCATTCTAGAGATGAATATTTATGGTTTGTTTCATTATTTCAATATGTAACGAAAACCTCAAAAGCCAGTTTTTTCAATTTACCAAAAAGTAATTTTTTGGGTTAGGTCACTTTACGATTAAACATGCGAAATGTACGATTTACTAGGGTCCTGCCTCGGCTTAGCACGTGTGCTTGTATTATACATATAAACCTTCACGTTGAATCGCTGTTTATTGGTGAAAACCGCATTAAAATCCGTTGCGAAGTTTTAAAGATCTACGCGTAAAAGAACAGGAATTGATTTTGTTTTATACTATATAAGTTTTATAATATCACCCTTTTTGATAACAAATTGAAAAGGGCCGATCGTTCGAATTCAATTGACACATAATAGACTTAAAAACATTTTGTGACGGTTGAATGACCGCTGTTTTTTGCGTTTACACAAAAATTTTGTGTTTTTTACAAAGCACTAAACAAATTTGACTTTTTTTACCGTTAAATTTTATTTATTCATTAAACCTTTCTGTGGCGGTTGATCGAATGCAGCTCTTATCTTTCTACATCAATGAATAAGTATGCTGTTGAAATTCATGATTAAACAAAGTTTTATTATGCGATTTGTAAGCATGTGCCTTAGTTGCTTATTTATATTTAACTTTTTTTTAAAATTAACTGAAGAAAAAAAAGAATCGAAAACATCTAGTTTATAATGTTTTGAAATTTCATTTAAAATTATTCAATCTTTTACAAGGTACAAACAATTGAATGTGTTTTTTATTTAAAAGTTTTTCGACGTAATTAAAAACTCAGTCAAAGTTACAAAATAGAAAAATCTTCAAGTTTTGCAATTTTGACAAAATTTTATAATCTAGTTGAGCAACGATATTTCACTCACTTTTAAGTGTTTATGTACACTTTTTTATAATCTGTTTTGCCCCACTTCTAACTACTAAGGCTGCCGGGAATGAACTCGTTCATACAAATAAAGTACAGCAAAAGTACTACAAATAAAATAAAGTACATAGTTAACTACTGAATAAATTAATTAAAAACTGTTTTAAAAAAATGAAAATACCGAAAATTTGTAACATATTTAAGGGAAAGAAAAATATGAGCTAATAGCTTTTATAATTCCTTTTGATACGGAGTTAGGAAAGCATGCAAGATTTATTTGACATAATGTTTAAATTTTTATTATTAAATTTTCACCAAATTGTTTCCTGTCGACAAATAGCGGCGCGCATGCGCAGTACTGCAATTAAATAGCCGCCGACATTTTTTTGTATGAAGTGACTGTTGTAATATAGCTTTTAAATAATTATAATTTTTCCTGTTCATATGTAGCTGAAACATTTTGACAAGATAATCAGCCATTAATAATGTCTAATAGACCGGGTCTTAGCTCTATGATAATACATATAAATCAAATCTAGATTGACTGGACTGTTAAAAAAATTGGAGTCGTGTTTTTTTTTTTAATTATATAAGGAAATTAGTATTACTTTTTAAATATTTACCTACAAAGTACTACAAAACTTTGTGCAGCAACACAAAGTCCCTGGCGATACTATATGATCATTGAAATGAAGCTATGTCTGCCTCCGGTATTACATATATAAACCTTCTTCTTCAATCATGCTACTTATTGAAGAAAACCGCATTAAAATCCGTTCCGTAGTTTAAAAGATCTAAGCCTACAAGAACGGAAGTGACTTTGTTTTTTACTATATAACTAGCTGTAACCAGCGACATTGCCTGCGTAAATTCAATTATTTTGTTAAATTAGAATTAAAACTAAGTTATCTGTCGAGTTGGATGAAACTGCACATAGTGTGCAAATTTGATTAAAATCGTTTAAGTAGTTTAGGAGTCCTTCGTGGACAAACAAGGTGTCGCATAATTTATATATATTAAGATATACTACTAGGAATATTATATACATTATTTCTAACTTTTATTAAAAAAATAAAAATACAGTATTTTAATAATTTCACTTCTATACATAAGGTATGTCTAATAATACCTTTTATCCTCTTACTAAGCTTAAATTAAAAGCTTCTTTTAGGAATGGGTGCGACAATACCCAGCGGCGTCGCGGATAGAACCGGGCACCTTGCGGATATCAGTCTGTCCCTTCCACCGTTGAGCTATTTAGGCTCAAATATAATAATTGTTGGTAAAGTAATTAAGTTTTTCATGAATATCATAGACTTCGGCAAAGTAACGCCTGCTTATAACAATTATTTAATAGCGTTTCTATTCATTTCTTTGATCCACTTAAAGGCTATCGGATATCCGCACATACAATAGGGGCAATTGTTTTATAAATATCATTTTTGGCTTATTGCGAAATTATTTTATGTTCAGCACAAAAATTGTGTGTATATCTGTCCCTTGTGGGTAGATAAACAAATAAACAAAATTGATGCCTACTTGTAACATCGAAAAAAAATGGTACTACTTCGTGCATACGATATGGCACTTAAGAGAAAAAACTGATCATGCAACTTTTGTTTGTTTGTCAGTTGCGGCTAAGCTACGAAACAATTAAATCGATTCAGGCTGGACTTTTACTGGCAACATAACAGACAATGTAGTCACTATTTATTACAGAAAATATTTTCTTTATTTGATACCAGTTTGATGAACCTATTAATAAGAAATAATATATAAGGTATGACATAGGCTACTCTAATGTAGGGAAAAATAATTCCGCATAAAAAAATAATACCCTCAAATTTGTATTAAAATAGCAGATAGGTAATATACAAGGAATAAGAAAGGGTACTTTAATGTACGGAAAATAATTCCGCAAAAACAATTAAAAACCTCAAATTTGAATTCAAATAGCGGATAATATATATGTAAGGAATAATAACATAGGCTTCTTTAGTGTACTTAGGGAAAGAAAATATCTCAAAAAATTAAAACCCTGAAAATCGAATTAAACGCGGACGAAATCGCGGCTAACAGCTAGTCAACGTTAAAGGGGGGACACTTGTATGGATGAGTCATAATACGAATAGGGTGACTACGGAAGTTGGACTGTTGCTTGTATGGGGTAACGCGACCCCGGTATATTTCAAATGTTTTACCCTATGTTGCAAATTGGAAGTCATAGGCTTTTAGCGGATTAGTATATAGATGAATATACAGATACAGTGTAAATAAATCAGCTTTACAATACATTACACCTTACGAAAGAGTGGTTTTTCAAATAAATTAATCAATAATAAATTACTACAATCATAGCTCACCACAATATGTATGCACGTACATATTAAAACTCAACACGATGTGCTCTGAAAGTTGTTACCAGGTCAACGGTTGCAACACGACTGACACGTTTATCTTTGTGTTCTTGTATTTATACCCTTATGAACAACTACCCTCCTCTACTTTATTTATTGGATAGTTAGTTTATATGGCGTAACTGAAATATTTTTAGTATTCTAAAAAATATCGTGGTCGAAATACGCTTGATCATATAATATGGGACACTGCAATTATATTAAGTTTACTTTCGCGCACGCGCCTCGTCTGTTATTTCCTGTGGTCATACGATAGCTGTTTTACGTAAGTATCGGCTGATCGAAACGGAATAGGGGTAGTAGCACACGCATGTCTAACACAATTTTGATGTAACTTTTTCACACATCGATTAATACTAAGTTTAAAATGTGCACTTATAAAGAAGGTTCCGTTTTGAGTATAGGAATTTCATTGTCTTTTTTATATAACCAGGGGCAAACGAACAGCCGGCACTCACCTAAGTGACTACAGACGCCCATGGCCGACTGCAACACCGGCAACTGCAGCACCGAAGATGCTTTGCCGGCATTTGAGAAATAAGTATGCCCTTTTCTCGATGGTCCCTAAGTCGTATCCGTTCGTAAGTACCGAAGCTGACAACTGATTCCACATGTCTGAAAGTTGGCAAACAATTTTGACGGAAGTCTCTGATCAAATATAGTTAACTATTCGTTTGGTATTTTATTTCCCTCCCTATGGTTTGTTATTAAATTGGAACCTTTATAATAAGTAATTACGTTACGTATTGCGCGCGGTTTCACTCGAGTTAGTGCAAATTTTATATTGTCGGCTGGAAGAAGTACATATATGTATAAGACAGGAACATTGTCAAGGGTTAGATATTAGAGATGTTACGGAACCGTTTATGTCGGAACTAAATTCGGAACCAAAGTTTTTATATTTGGTTCATCGGAAGCGGAATCGAAACCGAAAATAACATCATACACATTCAAATTCAAAAGTTAATTTATTTTACATTCGTAATTACAAATTCCTTTTTGAACAACATTAATTTTAAACAATTATGGGAAACTTGAACATATGTATCCCTGGATATATCACTAGGATAACCTGTGCTGAGATATTCAGTAGGTTCCGTAACTTTATACAATTAGCTTAATTTAAATTTTTAATTTCACACATTCATCAGTACATTCTTATTATCAATTACCTATATAATAAAAAAAATCAAATAGAGCGTTTCCAAAGAAGCAAGTTATATTTAATTTAAAAAAAAATTACAGCTTTTTCTAAGTCCAATCTTTCTCTTAAAGACCAACTTGAACCAGCCAGCGTCCACATCATTGACCTCTAGGACCCACTGACCTCTGATATCGATTCCGAATAAAAAGTTATCGGAACCGAATGTGCAAAACCAATTGGAAATTCCGAAATTACGGTATCGGAATTGTACCTTCGTAACATCACTATTATAGGAATAAGAATGTATTTATTTGCCAAAATATCACACCGCATACAGAAATGCAAGTACAACAGGACATGGGGTATATATATACATATGTGTATGTATATATATACCCCATGTCCTGTTTCAGACATTTGCTTACACATTATGGGAACTCGTAAAAATGCGATTATATGGCGTGGCAAAGAATACAATAACAGCATCATTTAAAAATGACCAAAAGCGTCTCAAGACACGCTTATATAGAAGGGTCTGTATCTGATACGCTATAAACGTATTTGTTAAATAACTTCACAAGTTATTGTCCGAATGCGTTCAGAATAATTTTCCTAATGAGTTTTTAGCTTGTTCTATCAACATGGAAAATTTCAAGTCTCTACGTCTGATAGTTTGGAAATGGTTTTACGTAAATTACGCGTATGGAGGAGTATGAAATTTTGCAGAATTATGGTTTATATACAGGAGCGTTTGCGAATGCTGATTATTTATAAAATATGCAGTATTACAATAAAACTTCGCGCACACCATGTATACATTCTACTATAAGCTAGTGTCAAAGCGTAGTCATGACGAAGGTAAAAATATTATTGGTCAAATAGTGCAATGTGTTTGTACAAAGAATTATGAGACAAAAATTTTAGCCTTATATTAAATCAAACTAGATGAAACAGTTTTCTACAGTAAAAGAAAAATCCGTGTAAGGCATCAAACAGCTAAAGTCAAGTCTAAAACTCAAGAGATACTTAAAAAGAATACGGCAGGTGTTTGTCGGACGGTGACTTTGTAAACTACTCACAGACACTCGGAGACTGTTTAAGCGAAATGGAGCGAAATAAGGCGCCTCTATTTCTTGTGAAATTCTCTTGAATAAACTCATAAACTTCAATATTACTGTGTATAGTTAGACACTTATATATTTACATATATATTTTATATATCACACAAGCAGGACAAGACAGGTTAATTATAAATATCTGTTTACGTATACAAACAGCGTGTAACGTTAGTTTATATTATGCAGGCGACTATTACTAGCTTTATGCTATTTTATCGGTATAGCTTGAATAATTATTTTACAGCTAAAATGAGCAGTAAAAATAAGCAACAAAAACTTAACACTCCATTAGCGATAACCGATGTACCAACTTTTTCACTCTTTCACAGTTTTTGAAAACTTATTCAGGTCCCAATTTCGTTCATATTTATGGCCAGCTTTGATGTTTGAGTGAATAGAATCTCTTTTCTATAAGTTTTACTGAACAATGAGAATATTTTTGTTTGAAATATTGACACCTTTGTGAAAAATTGTAACAAAATATTATAAGTTCAAAAGTGGTTCTTTATATGTTATTATTTTTTGTTGATGAACTGTTTCTATGATTCTTTCTTTAAGAATAGAATACGATACGTAATGGTCGTCTCATATTATCGCAAATATAAGATATTAATTAAAACTGTCTCATTGTTAATTAGGACACTTACTAATTATTCCATTAGTCTTGTAATATAGGTATTAAACGAAGGACCGAAACAACCAAGAATTTTGAAATTAATTTTAAAATAATTGTCTCAAGAATTTAAGTTCATTAAGCGCTCCCTGGAACGTTACGCATGGAGTGACAGCTCCGCTCGCCTATGGTAGGGCCAACCCTGGTTGAAGCAAGGGTCCAATAAGGAGGTTGTACACTGTGGAACCATGACCTCTGATTATTTAGGCCGTTGTTTTAGGGTGTCAGTGGTATACTGGTTTTTCATTTTATATTACTAAATTCCTTTTTTTTTTTAATACAATTTTTGATACAAATCACATTTTAAAATTTTTAAAACCTCTTAAATAAAAGTATAACTAGAAGAAAAGCTATTAATTTGCATTTAAAACCGTCAATCTTTCCTTTTAATAAATATCAATTCACATGCTTAAAGTCAATCCATAACGGAACAATCTTAAACGAACTTACATAACAGCAGTTAATGTGGAAACCAGTTAAACTTGAACGTATCAATATGAAGGACAAAACCAGAACGAAAGCCATTAAAGGCAGCTATTGGCTATGAAGCTATGACATTACAGACTACTGTTGTCGCTGCCAGTCTGTACTCAGAGGCTGTTGGTGCTACTTTTTGGAACTTTTCGAGTGATGGCTTCCAACGCCGACAAGGCTGGTGAGTTTATACGAGTGGCAAACTTATTTTTCCTTAAGTAACCAAATCAAGATTGAACTTATATGAATGGCAAACTTATTTTTCTTTAATTAAGCAAGCCAAGACTTAACTTATGTGAATGACAAATTTATTTTTCTTTAATTAAGCAAGCCAAGACTGAACTTATATGAATGGCAAACTTATTTTTCTTTAATTAAGCAATCTAAGATTGAACTTATATGAATAGCAAACTTATTTTTCTTTAATTAAGCAAGCTAAGCTTCAACTTATATGAATGGCAAACTTAATTGACGAATGAGTTTGAACGAATGGCAATGCTATTTTAAATGGAATGGTAAGTGAAGAAATAGTTAATTTAATGGCAAATTTGTTTCTTATCTATTTTTTTCTTGTTTCTCTGATTAGGCATATAGTATGTAGTATGACTATTTCTAAACTTTAAGTTAATTTATTATAAAAAAAATAAAGAAGAAAAAATAGCATTTATTTCTATCAAAAACAAAATATTATGTAACGTAAAACGAACTTACGAAATAACAATATTAAGGGCCTAGCGCGAACTTTTCGAAGCAAAGTAAGTCTACTAGTTGACTTTGCTAGGATGAAAATGTTCGTGCTAGGCCCGCAGTGAACCTTTCCTAGCGTCAACGCGGGTTGCATTAGCATTGATTAAAAGCGTGACACGATGAAGAATTGCCTCCAGTGGACCTAGCACGAACATTTTCGTCCTCAGTAGAGTCGAATCGTCGACTTACTTGGTTCAAAAAGTTCATGCTAGGCCCTTTGGTGTGTATATCTTTGTGCAATTAATAAAGCAAGAGATCGCCGGCCGGTCGAAATTCGCTCGCAAATCCTTTAGGGATATTTAAGAAAACTAGAAACATTTTAAAATAAAAAATACCTTAAAATGATTATAAATACAAAGCTATATCACACGCACGTGAAAGAATACTAGTAATAAAGTATTTAAACTTTTCGAATATGCTAAACATGACCATAAATAGAATTCTATTCTTTACACTAGTAAGAATATATTAAAACTTTATTAAAAGCTAAGAATGAGCATAAATAAAGGGCTCTTTCTACACATTAATAAGAATATATTTAAACTTTGTAAATACGCTAAAAATAAGCATAAATAAAGGGCTATTTCAGACTAGTAATAATATATTTGAAATTATAAATCCGCTTAAAATGACTATAAATGTAGATTTATTTTTTCATACTAGCAAGAATATATTTAAACTTTTTAAAACGTTCAAAATGAGTATAAATACAGGGCTATTTCTTCACACGAAGTGTGTTTGTGGCAACGGCTGCAATTTTTCGCGCTCTGCGCTACAAATATTTTGTATAACCTATAGTATGTAACGCTAAATGTTTATATGTTTAAAGTTAACTAAATTATTAACCTCGATACTGCGCCTCTTTTTCAGCTTGAAGAATTTCAAATTGTTTGCGTTTCAGTCTTTCTTCTTCTAACATCTTATTCTGTTCTTCTTGCAATCTCTCTAATTCTTCTCGCCTTTCCCATTCTTCTGCTAATACCCTGTAAAGACGAACATGTTTATAAATATCATGTTCTGTAATTGTACTTTAGAATAGGAATCTTACGGAAGCGGTTATATAGGAATTCGAAACCGAAGTTTTAAATGTGGTTTATCGGAACCAGAACCAGAATCGGAATCGGAACCGAAAAACTATTGTGTGTGAAAATACTTTATAATTCTCTTTATAGTAATTACTTTACCTCTTAGAATTTAGAAACTTTATTCTACTATTTTAATATACTTCTCATCAGAAAAATCGAAACACTTTCGACACGCTTTTGTTCGTAAAACAATGAAACAATAATGTTGAGGTGAATAAAACTATTCTTTTACCTCTTTATAGCGAATTTTAGACCAACCTAACCTCAACATAACAAACCTCAGTTAAACGAATTACTTGATATAAGGAATATTTTCTTGTTCCCCTCCGATTTGTTACATCGATGTTACCCTGTATTTAGCATTAATAGTTGGAAGTGTTGATGAATTTTTAATTATAAATTTCTTTTACAGATAAACTTAGGTGGTGGCACTAAGCGCGACATTACATCCAATACAACAACAGTGACTTTATGAACACATCATTTAATCCTTTCCTTCTTGTTTAATATGTTATATCTAAAAATCATGTGTAATAATACTTTTGTTGCGGACAGGTGATACAAAAAAAGTGGCATAGCGACGTCTTTGACCGCGGACGTCGACGACACAACTAAGTGGGGCTGGCACTAGTGTACATAGTGATTGTTTTTTGTTCCTTATTACAATTTTATCTCATATTTACAACAATGTAATCAAAAAAATTACTGATAATTTTCTTAGAAATCTTATTCTTAGAATTCGAAGCGTTTGAAATTTATGTGAAGTTAAGGTTGTTTTTACAGCAAAGGACTTGATGGAAATTGAAAGAACCACGACCGACTCGTGAAGCAAAGCGACTTAAGTTCGTAACGGTTTAGTGCCCACCCTCCAAGTCTTTGAACATGAATAAAGCTGTGTACACAACTGAGTTGAGGAACACTTCTCGAAAATTAATCAGCAATAGGCATTTGAAGCTATCGCTGGTTTATGAAGATCTTATCGCGACCGGGTGATGGATGGGTAACCCATTTTAAGACGGGTCAACAATTTTTTTTTTAATATAGTATAAGTAACATTGTCAATTCGAAACTATTTTAAATTAAATTGACGTCTAGAAATATATAAAACCATCATTTGACACCTGGAAAAAGGCTGCAAGCCTGCTTTATACTTTTGAAGTAAGTATTTATTAAATATAACAGCCATTTTAATTATCTTCTAAGCCGGGTTTGCTGCCATTTTTTAATAAGAGGGGCTGATAAAGAGAAAAGAGTATGTACTTTACATTTTCTAATATTGTAATTATTAATATTACATTTTACTCAATACGTAAAAAATATAATATGCTTTCAGGCAAAATGGTCTTTGTTTAAACTAGTACGCGATATTAACTTAAAAGCTTTTTAAATTAGATGCTTATAAAATACTTTATTAAAATCTAATTTGCTCTATTTCAGATATTTATTAAAAATTTCCTTCTTCTTATTCAGAAAAAGACTGTTGGTTTCTTATAAGAAAAGCCTGTGAAATTTCTTCCAATAAAAATCATCTACTGGCAATTCCATATAGAGAAGAATGACCTTTCACTAGAGGGGGTTACCCCTAAATTACGTCACATCTATATATACAGTTAATTATAAGAGATCACATTGTTAATTTTTTATGTTATTCTTGTTGCTAAGGTAACGGCCGAATCTTTCTATTACGCATGCGCGTTCACATTTATTTCAAAATTCAAAAATATGTTTTTAACAAGCGGCCTGATATATCCACATGTGCATGAAGAGGCCCTAGTCCAGTAGTGGACTGATATCGAATATGAGAGTACCATTTTACGAAAATTGCATGGACAGAGTATGGGCACAATTATAGTTTACATAGGAGGGTGTGCCAACACTAATATTTTTATAAAATATGCATTATAAATATATTAAATTATTAAAATAAAATTGGCAAATTGAAGTAGCAATGGGCAGGCCATATAGCCCAAAGAACTGGACGCCGATGGGGAGTAAAGTTCTGGAATGATGTCCTAGTACTGATGGACGACAACCTTGAAGGCCTCCTAAATGATGGACTGACTACATAGTTAGGGTAGCAGGAAACTGCTGAATGTCAATTGCGCAGACACAATCTCTGTGGAAGTCTATGGAGGAGGCCTATGTCCAGCAGTGGACGTCAGCAGGTTGAAAGAAGAAGAAGAAGAGGAAGAAGAACCTCACACACACTGAAGCCAAGTATTTATACACAAATGTATCAAATTTACTATAAGATGGTGTCATAGCAGAATCATGACAATGGTAATAAAACATTGCAATGTTGTTGTACGAATAATTGAAACTTAGGCATATAGTATGCAAATCTTAAGATTTGTGGCCGAATTTCGTACACCAGGCGATTTCTAGTAATTGAAAATACGGATCGTCACTGCAAATATTATCAATCTTACGCTAAGTATGTAAAAATTACAGACTTATAAAGATATTGGCTAGATTAACAAATCAGTTAAAAAACTTAAAAAGAAGTTTTTTAAGTTTTCCTTTGATTTGAAGTGGATTGTTTTAAAATCGTTTGATAGTCATATATAAAAAAGGGTCCTCTTACTATATTGTTTGCCACTTAATTTCATGTCAATAACATAAATTATTATGCCTTTAAAGATAACGTAAGCATACCTTCAAACTTTGTGATACATCGCCATCAGCCAGAAAAGGAGGCTCCCATAACTTTATTTTCTCCTCGTTCAGCTTTCCTCTTAATTTTATTAACAAATCTTCATGTTCTAGGTTTGAATCCATGATGGTTTTATCATACAGATACAAGAGAAAAGCTCTTTTAAGGATTTGACCCCCCCTAGTATGCAATGACTTGCAATTTAGTAAATTTAGGTTGACAACTCCTTTTACATTCAATCCCAAAAGTAGGCAAAATAAGCCAAAATAATGTTTGAAAACAACAATACAGCGGTCATCGGCTAGGTTTGACATTGATATTTGACAAGTAAAGATTGTAATTTGTTTATGTCAATGTCATTACTTCACAGTTTATCACAATGTCCAGAAAACTGGAAGTATAATACTAAGCTTATAGCTAACCTTATGCCGGCGCCAGACAGCTTCATTTGAATGATCATTTCAATGTTCATGTAGTGTGGCCGGGGTCTGTGTAGCTGTGCAAAATTAGTAGAACTTTGTAGTCTTCATAGACAAAAAGGTACAAACACTTTGAGCTATGTCTTACGCCGTCGCTGACTGCCCACTGGTACGTCACAGAGATTCTGGAAGAGCATGTGGTCCCCTATGCCGGCTTTATCGCAACCCCAGTTATTGTGCATGACTATCTTCAAGACGTTGGGATGTCTGTCATGCAGTGGCCGGCGAGAAGTCCAGACCTGAACCCGATAGAGCACCTCTGGGACCACCTGAAACGCAAGGGGAGGGGGGAGGTGTAACACTAGGTTTGAGGTTATTTTTAAGCATTTTTTGTATAAAAATATTGTAATTAATGTGTTTTTAATTAAGGATTTTTTATTGTTTTGTAAACTTAATTTTTTTGTTAGTACAATAAACAAAATGTTTAATTTAAATTGTGTGAAGTGGGTGAAGGTGTTTGAAGTAGTTTTTTTTGAAGGTGCGATTTTGTTTACGTCGAGTGTATATGGATTTGACACTTAAAATCGCCTGATATTTTAAATTAGCAATTACGTCGATTTTTTAGATTGCGCCCTTTAATTTTTTTAGGCCGAAGCCTGAAAATCTCTACAATAAATTTTAAAAATCCATCCAAGAGTGATTTAGACTCGCGCCTTAAGGGTTCCGTACCATCGCATAATACTTTTACTAGGTTAATTTAAGACTTTTCATAAGATTCTTTGTACAGTGACAATTGTTTTATATTGTACAATACATACGGCCGTCATGACTACGCTTTGGTAAAATCTTACAGTAAAATGTAAACATGTGTGTGTAAATCTTTTGGTATTGGTGTGCGTGAGGTTTTATATTAATTTAATGCATTAATAATGCATATTCTATAAAAATACTTAGCATTCACGCACCATCCTCTATCTATACCATGATTGTGCCATATTTTATAGATATCCATGCGTGCTATTTTCCTATAATGGTATCGAAGAGTTTTGCTCCACGTTTTACCATATGCCTTTATAATATACTTATATATGAAATTCACGTGTCACAATGCAATGTCACAATGCATTTTTAATACTCCTAAGTGATAAGGATGGCCTATGTGGACGATATCGCGGGGTTAGCTACTATACTTATAAAAATAGAGGTTGATGCATATAAAATTCACTAGCTGTCTCAGTTATAGAGGTAACTATGACGATAAATCGAAAAAACGAATCCCCAATAAAGAGGTTTTCTTTCCATTAGCAGAGGTAATTCAGAGCCAAAGTGTCGGGACCTCGCCATGACTTCTAGTTATGGAGGTTTCTCACATATCCAGGACCCACTTAACAAAGTTCACTGTATATGCCTAGACTAGTGCCGAGGTTCAAACCCGCATCCCCGCGGTCTCAAACTGGCAAGATAAAGGTACATACAGCATTAATGTATAGACTTGAACCTGTAGATGTATAAATTCTGTATGTCGTGATATGGATGATAGATGTAGCGGCAACCTAGATTCGTAAAACTTATTCGCTACTAAAGTGGGAGACTTAAATATACTATGGTATGAAGAAAATTTTTAATTATTTAACACAAAAACAAATGTTCTTTAACATTTTTTACATAGCAAGGGATAAACTGGCAGGTAATTCACCTGATAAAGGCCCAAATACAATTGTACCAGAAGACTTTCAGAAGCGTTTCTGGACTTTGGTAATTGAGTAGAGTATACTTTATTCTAACACATAAAATAGACACAAGAAACATAAATATTAAAGACGCATTAAGGAACTATGTCAGGAAATTTGGCACAGTTATAGTTTATAAGGAGGATGTGCAAATACTAATATTTATATAAAATATCCAATTTTAATACAATAAAATACCTACACAAAACTACACACACCAATGCCAAACGATGTATAAATTTTTCTATATGATGGTAAGAAAGCGTACGCGTCGTCGTCGTCCGTATGTAGTAATTGTCAATTAAAACAATGTCGTCGTACAAAGAATTTAAATTTTGTATTTAGCTTTTATCACTAGTGTCAATTAAATCAATATAGGGTATATTGATAAAATTACATATTATTTATGAACATTATATTAAAGATATTCTTAAGTTATCTGAAGCGGCACTCTAATGTAGGGAACAGATTATAATCGGGTGTCAGTAGGTGTGCGGCGAGTATTCCCTCAAGTTATTACGGGCAGTGGAGCGAGTAACGAACCCCTGTAAATAATGTATCGCTGCTATCATAACCACCACACCCTCGCAGACACTCCGGACGACGCGGTTACCTGCTATTTAACCTTCACTTATCCTGATACTAGCTGTTCGACATTGGTGTGCGTGAGCTTTTATTTTAATAATTTAATGTATTGATTTATAACAGTGCAAATTTTATAAATAAAATTGGCATTCGCGCGCCATCTACAACATGAACTGTGACTGTGCGGAAGTTTTTAATCCTGCGCGCGCGCAATTTTTGTAAAAAGATGCTGAGTTTTCGCTTCACGTATTAATATATAGATTTAAAAACGCTAATGGACGCAAATCACAATCGCCAAATATTACGTTTTAATATTCACGTTCTAATTGAAGCACAAACAGAACATGATATATGTTACGTACACTTTATCAATTAGAAAGATTCGACCATGTAAAAATGTCGAAAAACAGGTCCATATTTGTGCTTGGAATTTTATTATATAATCGATTAAACGAATTGTTATCACCAGCTATCCGAACTTGGAAAGAAAAAATCGTACTCAATACTCAAAGATCGGCAACGCATCTGGGAGAATTTTGTTAAAAAAAATCATACAAGTTTAGAACATTTTCTTGACTTTTAAACATGTTTAGTCTTATCACCTACTGACCTACAAAATGATTTATTACGTCAATACAAAGCTATATAATTTAACTCGCTCATCGCATAACTGCTTCGTAATCAGATGAGACCAGAACTTTTCTTTTTAACAGGCCCAGTAATAACATTTGAAAGCTTATTTATAAAAGTCATGGCCGAAAATGCAATCTTGAATCTGTGTTAAGGAAGATTAAATTAAACCTTAAAAAATATATACCTTTTTCTTAACTTAAATATGAAATAATATAAAATAGTTCTTACTATGTTTTTTATCATACCGGAGCCAAGACATAGCTCAAAGTGTTTGTACATTTTTGACCTTAAAGTCTACAAAGTACTATAAAACTTTGTGAAGTTACATAAAGTCCCCGGCCACACTACATGATCATTGAAATGATCATTCAAATGGAGCAATGCCTGTTAAATTTTGTATGCAAGTCATAAGATTTGGGTCCGAATTTCAACCAGCCCGCGATCGTTAGTAATTGTAGAGCATCCGCTCTATGAGAATTGTTAAAGATTATTACAATCTTGTTATAGTATTTGATAAGTCATATAATACAATATTGATATATTTTAATGTAAAACAATATTTTAAAAGTGTCTGTAAAATTAACAAGTACGATTATTTAAAAAATATAAAAAACGTACTTATTTATATAAACTAAAAAAATCACAATTCATTGATCTACAATTTCCAAAAAAAACCGTTACCTAATAAACATTAAGTGACACATAAAATTGTAACTAATAAATTAACAATTTCCGAAACGCTTAATTTTTAAATCAATTCAGCTATTTAATCTCGTCTCTCTTGATATAATAAATTTTATTTTTAAACACTTTATGAAAGTGGCCAAAAATCAGAATATAACCATAAAAACTTAATAAAGCAAAAAAACTTTATTAGTATAGGATGTAATATAGTAAAAATACTACATACATAACGATATACTACAATACATATATACTACATGAATAATTATTAGAATACATATTGCTTATATGCAGAGCTGGAACCTTTTTTCTGGGTTGTGTCACACATAACTCTAGTTGTATTTAAGTTTCCCGGACGTCTCTGTCACTTGAAATAGTAAACTTCTGGAGTGGTGGCGTACGACTTAAGTACTACTATATTCTAAGATAAAATGTGTGGTGGTACTTTTGAAATAAACGTTTATTACTTTCTTTCTTTTCTCACTTTGTGTGTCACTGTTTATAGACCCCTTTTTAACTATATATGTGTGTGTAAATTGTTTGCCATAGGTGTGCGTAGGTTTTATTGTAATAATTTAATGATTGATATTGCATATTTTATAAAAATTAGCTTTCGCACACTATCCACTATATTAAGCTATAATTGTGCCAAATTTCGTATTTACAACATTTACTAACACATAAAGAAATATATACAGGACTATATGACACGGACGTCTGTTTCTAAGGTAGACAAATTAATGCCTGTGTTATAGGTAACAGCTGCCTTCTATACACAAATATTTTTTTTTAATAATACATAAATATATACATATGTATAATACACTCAGACTCGAGTCAAGTATTGAACCCACGACCTTCGGAGCGCAAAGCACTCAATGCCCACTGTATCAACGGGCTAGTCAAATTGCAGAAATTTTATTCGATGTTCCAAACAGATACTATTTTGGTAAGTCTATAAAGTCTATATAGAATATCCAGAAACTTCAATAATGTTTTTAAAAGTGCTGAGATGGATATTTGGTGCGACAGCATTTGTACTTTCCGAAACCATTTTAAATGAAGCCACTTTCCGTATTAACAATTTTAGATTATATTCATAATGTTAGAGTTCTTGCCCCGATTTTTATTTTTTATATCCTACTCGTGCGGCTTTAGATGTCCTTTCTAGTAATGAACTTATGATAGTTCTTGACAAGCCAAGGTCTTTTAGTTGTACCGGGTGTTGTATTTTACTAGAATACACCTAGTTCCTGCCTCTACCGCATATAAGCAGATTTTATAACCGTTTTTGGTGAGCTCGTTGGTTTATCATAGTATATTAAAATAAAAAATGAACAAGACAAAATTTGATAAGTGGCAAAACGCGTTAAGCGTATAAATGGTTTGCTTAAAAGATTACTTGCTCTTTTTCATCATTATCCCGAGGGAGAAACGAGAGTTTTACCGTTTTTCTTTGAATTTAATATCAATGGCGTTCTAATAAAATATTTTATTGTATAAAGAATAAACGATCTTTTAATCTTCTAGAGCACAGTTTCCCAAACTTTATCTCTCGAGGTTATTTTTACACATTTTCTGCGTAACCCACCACATTTTTTCCATGACCCACTAATATATGTATTAAGCAAATTCATGTATAGTCTTAAGATGTCCTTTTTTTATTGTGCAATAAAGTTTTAATCAATCAATTAATCAATCAATCAATCAAAATTCAGCCACAAAATAAACATAGCAATATATTAATAACAATACAGTTAACAAAGCTGTAACTATGCGAGACACAACATATTTATTAGTGATAATGTTATGTTAACAATGTGGTGTAAGCTCGTGAATGATTACAATATAACCGTTATCGTTGAAATTTTATGTTTATTTGTATTGCTTTTGGTAAATATATACAATAAATAAATGAATGTATACAGGGCTATATGACGCACGGACGTCTGCTCCTAAGGTAGACGACTTAATGCCTGTGTTATAGGTAACAGACGCCTGTTATACGCAAATATATTTTTTAGAAGTATATAAATACATACATATGGATAATACACCCAGACTCGAGGTGGGAATCGAACCCACGACCCCCGGTTTGTGAAAAATGTGACTCTACCCTCTTCAAGATTATTTTTCAAACAGCTTACAGTTAGTTGATCATTGGTACTGATTATATTAGCAGCCATTAACCAACTGAATTATTTATATTAGTGAATTTATTTTTAGTTCCAACATATAAGCCTGAATATATTTCTTCAAATAATACATTTCGCAAATGGAAACAATAAAAATGGATGTTGACACTACGGTATGTAATCTTGCATAAAATCATTTATTCAATGAATAGAATGTATTTCTTTTATGTGTTCGTAAATATTATTGTTTAAGGATATTAGAAGGCACAATAGTTTTACAAGTCCTAATAGCAAGCGAGCTCCAATATCAAAAAGGGCAGGAAGGGAACGTTGCCACAGTTATCATGACCATACAGGAGGTAATTTAAAAAATAACGGTATTCCAATAGAGCCTCATAGTCAAAAAGTAAGTATTCTCATAAATACTAGTATATTAAAAAGAAATGGATTCAAATGGGTCAGGAAATGGAGGTGGTTGGAAAAGGGGAGACCTTTGCTCACCTGTGGGACAGAATAGGCTAATTTTAAAAAAAAGTTGTTAATGTTAATAATTATCTTACTAGCAAATCCATGATGATGATTTGTTTTTAATTTTTCTCAGAGTTTAAATTATTTCAAGTATTAATGCAATGCGCCTTTTAAGCTGTATAAACCTTTAAGTTAGAGGAGATATTTCTGTCAAGTACTGAGGAAAATATGATATTTCATCATTTAATCCCTAGAAGTACATAAGCAACGCAAAATAGAAGATTATTTTGTGAGAATAAAATTTATCGAAAAATTATTCAGCTTTCTTCAAAAATATCGCGGATTTATAACAATCAACTTAATGTAATTTCAAATATACTTATATGATGCTTTATATGAACAGCTTTTATAAAATGTTTCGTATAATCTTAATTTAGTTTTGATAAATACTTCATGTTTAGCAAGAAAAGTTTTAAAAATGGTAATAAAGAACGTTGTAGTTGATAGAAAAGTAGATTAAGCACCAAGCTGAAGTGAGTAATTAATGCACTCGTGTTAATTTAGTGCCCTCGCATTTGCTCGGGTACCAACATAGCCCTCGAGCATTAAGACTCGCTTTGCGCTTGGTACAATAATCTACTATTATTGTACCAATAATGTAATACGCAAGTAAAGGTTTCTGGCCGGATTTCGACCAGCCGACGATCTGTATTTCTAATAAATCTACATGTAATTTTAAGGGGATACAGTAACCACGTCACGATGTTCAAACACTTAAATGTGTTCGCTCAATTGAATGGCAAGGAAATTGTAGAGATAAGGACCGCAACATCTACTTGAGGCCTATGTCCAATTAAACATACCCAAGTACGAATGTTTGTTTGTGTCAAGTTGCTATATAGTTCTTTAAGCCATTCATTATTTGATACCTTTGGTATGACTCAAGTACGTATTAAGGATTGCCTATATATACACCACATGGAAAGTCCAAACAAAATTGTCGTACCGTTCAACTAGGAGTTTTAAGCCAATAGCGCTTTTGACATGTGTTAGAACCAGATTTAATCAGATTCGTCATCATCAGAACCAGGTTCGAATGTAACCATTGATGCAGCATTCGCTTGGCAAATTTTAGACATACTTGGGTTTTATTTTCTCAAAGTTTCATTTATGATATTGGTCAAATTTTGAACTGCTTTAAACTTTATTGTACGTAGGTTCTCGGCATCTACACGTTCACAAAGCGTTGTCCGGTGGAAGAGTTCGAAGTGCGCGCGCGGAAGACGTTGGGTTACACGACCGTGTCTCACTACAACATTGTGCACGTCGACTGTCACATGGCAGCCGTGAGACTTGCGCGTGCTAGGTAATTATGGTTTCTTTCTATTCTTCATATAACATATATTATAACATATTATACTATCTTTAACAAAGTTGACTAATTGAAAGAAAAAAATATACAGAAATGATATTAAATGTTAGGTATTGTATATAATGTTTTGAATTTGTATAGAGATGAATGGGAGAGCGCGGCACTTCAGAACGCGTCGACACGTTGCAACGGTCTGCTGCCGCTGTGGGGGCCTCACGTGCCCGAGTCCGCTTTCGCTTCGTGTCTGGCGCGACACACCACCTATCTGCAGGTACATTCATTTATATGTATCTTCATGATCTAACCACAACTTATCCCACCATTTCCTGTTAAAAGGAGGGTCTTGACAAGGTCTTGAAATCTAAATGTTTAGTCGACGTTTTTACGCAAAATTTATGGAGGACCCAACGACGCCATCTCGTTATCAATAAATGGCATGATTTTCATTGTATAGCGGCGTTGGTAATATCATTCTTACAGGGGCGTAGCTACCGCTGTATCAGCCGTATCAATTACACGGGGCCCCCGAGCTACAGGGGCCCCGAAAGTTTAAAAGCAAAAATTTCTAAAATTTTAATCATATTTTTTTTATACATTATGAACATTTTTGAGAAAACTGCTCAACCATTTTATTTAAAAATCACATTATACCGACATAAAAAATTATAATTCAGATTAGTTATGAAAAAAATTTACAAATGTCAAATTTCTTTTTTTTTTCGGAGTAAGCGGGCGATCATGTTGGCAACCTTTTGGGCCCCCAAATACATTTTGATATAGGGCCCCTATAAGACAAGCTACGCCACTGCATTATTACTTTTGAAAACTGAAGCCTTTTAACAATATTATGTATAATTGAAAAAGGAATGCACCGGCCACCGGGACATCGGCCATTCGTGCACGGTTCACGACCTGAAGCTGTTACTGCTGAGGTTCGCCCGCGGACGCACGTTCCACGACGACACCGGCGGCGGCGGGCCGCTCTCCAACATGCAACTGGTGCCCGCCATCGCGCACATGGCTCTCTACGTCATCAACACGTAAGACTGACACGCTAATAGCTTAAACTTATAATCTTTTATACTATGAAATCATTGGTGGGTTGCTGGTTGGTTGGGAGTCCAGAAAAGGAAAGGATCAATCAAGGACAAAGGATCCTTTTGTGTGGAAAAAGTAAATTAAATCAATATTCTGAGTATTGCATAGAAGCAGTAGATTTCTATTAAATCTAGCGGACTCGGCGGACGCTATGAATGTTAGGTTTAGTTCTTTTACCGTTCCCATTAAAATACTTTCGAAAGTGAACCATACCAAACTGACAGACAGACATTTTTAAGTATACGAACTTTGTCTTACCAATACCTTACACATCAAAAAAGTAATTATCAATAATTATCAAAAAAGGAAGTTTCAATATCTGCTTAGGTACATTTTGGAAATTCTCTTTTATTTATATATAAGTAAAAATGAATGTCGGTAAGACATCAATTTTATATGTGTATAATTTACACCATCTTACCTTACGCCTTTGCGATCATTATTCCACCTTATTTCGGTTTCTGTTATTCCTAATTTATGTAGTGCTACTTTAATTTACGAATATTGCAGATCAAATTTAACTACTATTATAAGAAATACTTACCATAATAATTTATCTCAATATCGTCAGAACTCGAGTGGCAGCACGGGAGGTGTCCGCACTGGAAGCCAGCCTAG
>JANCMC010022637.1:240066-274346 GCA_024363005.1 Charaxes varanes
TACCATAATAATTTATCTCAATATCGTCAGAACTCGAGTGGCAGCACGGGAGGTGTCCGCACTGGAAGCCAGCCTAGCGTGGGCGGCGCCGCGTATTTTGGAGTCAGCTCACGACGCAGAGGGTCCGCTCTATTACATCACGCTCATGCTTCTGCTGTACCCACACGCAAAGTAAGGCGTATAACTTAATCTTTATAAACAAATACTACTGCAGTGTTTAGTTTATAATATCGATATAAAGTACTTTTTTAATTACACGTATAACGCATATGTAAAAAATAAAAAGTAAAATTTTTGTCTTTTGGCTATACCTCTTTTTAAAAGAGGAACAAGTTCAAGACGTCTACTAACCGACTTTGTACAAATTAAAGTGTAGTTTAGTGAATTGCTACTTTTAAACTGCTACTTAAATTGAGAATTTAAGATTACGACCATGAAGACTACATAAATGATTAACATCTGTATATTAAAAATGTCAGTCGAATTACGTAAATAAGGGGGCGCCACATCAGCATGGTAAATTTTAAAGGTTATTATTGGTCAATTTATCGCTACCTTCATATCATGTCGCGCTGTTCTGGAAGCCTATTGGTCAATTAATCTACTATTGCCACACTTATAACATACCATTTGTCTACAACGGCGCCATTCTGGACGGTTTCTGAACTACTACTACTATCTAATTTATAATGTTAGACACTTTCAAACTTTTTTCCCATATAAGATGTTACTCCTTATTGTATTCTCCATAATTACGATGCAAAAGGTCTACCTCCTCTTAAAGTGTCATCTTGTCACGAAGTTCGGCGACCATTTTGGCAACTTGTACTCATCATAACGTGGCTCTAAATAGTAAAAAGGTCTATATTAATTTATTTTTGTGTAGATGGCGTTCCCACCGAGTGGAAATGCTGGAGCGTCTGTTACTGGTTGGTCACATTCGCGCGGTGCTGCCGGGCGGTCCGGCCGTGCGAGCTCTGCCTCCCGAGCATCGCGCGCCTCGCCCTTGGGCCGACTACAAACCCTACGCGCTATTCGTTGCACTCATACATCAATTATATACTGTCATGTTCAAGGTGAGCTAATTTGTGCCAGAACTAGGAATCAATCAATAATCATATCTTTATTTGCAAGAATTTGGTACAAATGATGTTGTATAGTAATTAATTCCAATACATTCAACTATAATTTTAGTGTGTAAATAGATCAAGAAATTTAAAATTAAATTATTTATAATTCATTAACATTATATATAAACTATAACATTAAAAAATTTAGGTATAAAGAAATAAAATTAATAGAATATTAATAATAATAAAAAAAATGTCAAATAAATATAAATCGTAGTCAATGAATTATTCTCTTAATGCTCTTTCGCAATTAAAATGTCAGGTGCAGAAACATTTTTAGAGTTAAAACTACACTCTGCAATTCGTCTTGAGACAAAAGGTAAACAAACAATGCGCCGGCAATATGTCGCTAAACTTTAAAAGAATCACATTCTAAACTATATTATTACTACAGCATTTTCATTTCAATGATTTAATTAATACATATAGTGAACAAACTCTTACTTAAAGATACGCTAACACCCTGGGTAATTTAATGCCACGCAATTCTGGGCTGTTTCTTAGTAAATAGAATACACGACTGTAGAGTACAATATTGAGAGTGTGGCAAACATTTGTTAATGTTTTAAATCTTTCTTGAATAAAGTTGTGTTTTTTTCTTTTTATTTGTACACAGAATTTTAAATTCTTGTTATTTTATTTTATTTTTTCTTTTGTTTTGTTACGTACTTTTACTTAACCCAGATGTATTGTAATTTTATGTCCTTTTCTGGTATAAAGGTTGGCTGGAAGAGGTTTCTATATGGAATAAGCCGGCCTTTTGTACACATTCTTACATTATCTAGTTTTAGTTTACATTATGTATTTTTTTTCTGTTATTTTTATGTGTACAATAAAGTGAATAAAAAAAAATATTAAAAGTGCTAGCAAAAGTACTCGTATCTATTTAATATTAAGATCAATAAAAACTTGTGTATTTTCAAGTTGATGCCAGAAAGTGCATTAATTACTCACGCAAGGTGCGTAATCTACTTTTCTTTCAACTACATAGGTATCTATTTCCAATTTCTTTTAATTTTCTTGTTGAATATGAAGTATCATTTACAATGGCATAGAATGCGCGCCGTTTGTTTTATTCTTTTCGGTATTCATTCAGTCAAATTTTATTTTCAGTCAGTAATTTCATCTAATGCATACATTTTATATGTAACTTAATGGGAGACATTAAACCTCTGTGGTAAATTTATATCAAAATAAAATACAGCGCAGTCATGAACATTACTGCACTTATACAAAATTACTGCACTTTTTTATGGCTCTAAACAAAACAGGCGTTCTTTGTCATCGGTTATGTAGTGACAAATGGTAACCCTTACTGCGTAGTTGGAAGAAAATTATATTTGCCAGTTATACACCTATGATATACCTATGGAATACTGTTGTAAATGATTTGTTGAAAATGTAAATCACGTTGATGTGGTGCCGTGTGAAAGGGATGTTGGGTTTGCTAAATTATTATATTACAACTTACGTATAATTGTAATTAATAACATTAAATAAAGGTTGTGTTGAACTTGAATATAACTATGTTGTGATTATTTACTTGTTGACCCTCCTCAGATTACTCGTAAAAAATTCTTGATCTGTGTACAGTGTAGTAGTTACAGATGTAACTTCTCCTTTTTCGACATCTTTTATATAAATTTAATCCTTTTTAAATGTGGCTAGAAACAACTGTTTTTTTTTAAATACAAAAACATAGATTAGTCTTAAATGTTATTTTAACTTCTCAATTCAAAACAATTAATAAAGTATGGAGTTTCCCAATTAAAGCAGTAAGATTTAATAATATTTTCAGTCAATATCTTGCAATTGCTATTTTTGATACAATTAAGTTCGATCAACATTTTCCGAACGAAGGTCGTACGTGAAATGTAAGTAAATTTTTAATTTAATCGGGCACGGCTTGTTAGCACTTTTAGATGTATGTACGATGCAACTCTACGTTAGATCATGGTCAAGTAAGCGCTAATCTGTTGCAAAAAAAAATCCAAAGTCGTTTGGAAATAGCGGAGTTGGACATAGTCTAATAATCTGCACCGTTCCTTAATCTGATGTACACCACAATAGCACAATAAGGTCCGCTTGCGGTACTCTAACGCTTCATATAATTATCCTTTGTTGTTCGACAACAATGACGTCTTCGATAGCTCTTATGCTGTAGAGGTAAAGTATATTTTAGAATGGCTGCAATGGGCTATATCTCACGGTGCAGCAGTAGAGAGGCCCTATTAAGGCTTTATGTAATATTTAAATGGGTCATTACTTATTTGCATTACTTAAATGTCTGCAATAAAATCATCATAATTATTCTTTTCTCTATTATTTAAATATATATATGATATGATAATGACTTAGGAATTATTGCGCCCAGGCGGCCTAGGATAACTGTATTAGTTCACAGATGCCTGACCGTTATATCCGTTCTGTAACACCCGAGTTAGTAACTGGTAGAGCAGAAATACGTTAGAAATCATATGGATGAAAATTTTCGATTTCTGAAGCGTAATTATTAGTTAAAGATATAAAAATTTATAAAATATTAGTTGTTTGTAATAACCTTTAAAAATAATGTTTTTAAGGACCTTCAAGGAATAAAGTTACAAAAAGTTATATAGATTTCTTTAAATAATACTTTTAGATATACCTTATAAAGTCAAAATCGGCTATTACGACATTGAAAGGCTTTTATTCTATAGTCACTATATCCAATACAAATTGATTTAAATTATTATTTGTGTTGCGAATCATTAATCGATCATTTAAGACTTGTATCATAATTCTTCGAAAACGTTATAAACGAATATTCTAATAGTAGTCCGTCGCCTTAACCGGTACGTTTCTTTGTCTTCGGTATTTCCGAACGGATACGACTTAGGGACCTTCAAGAAAAGAGCATACTCATTTTTCAAAGGCCGGCAACGCACCTGAGGTCCCTCTGGTGTTGCAGTTGTCCATGGGCGTCGGTAGTCACTTGGATGAAAGCCGGCTGCTCGTTTGCCACTTATATATTTAAAAAAAATAGCTCGCCTATGTTGAGTTTACTTTTAAGTAAGTAATGATTACATTACATTATTTGTATACATCTTTTTGTATTAAGTGAATTAGTTGGGTGATTGTAAAGATAAATATATATTTATTGCAAAAATTGAATGTATATAAGTTATTTAAATTCTTTGAAGTCCATTTACAATTTACAATGTAATGTCGTGCAAATTGTTTTGTTTACAATAATAATAAATAAATAAAAATATACAGGACTATATGACACACGGACGTCTGTTCCTAAGGTAGACAACTTAATGCCTGTATTATAGGTAACAGCCGTGGATCTCGCGCGTCGACACTAAGCCCTTTGTCCATCTCGGGGTTTTGTGCAAGTCTATAGTGATTCGATACATACATAGTTGGCTCATTATTGGCTTAAAATTCAACCCTATTCGTTATTAAGAACGTGATGATTAACGTTTGTTTCCAAACAAAACTCTTTAATTAAAAATGAAATTTATATGACAACTAGGTACTCCCGACATCACCCACGTAAAATTAGGTGAAAAAATAGATTCGCGTGATGATATATAGCCTATAGCATTCCTCGGTAAATGGACTATGTAAAACTGTAGGATTTTTTCTAATCGGAATTATAGTTCCTGAGATTAGCGCGTTGAAACAAATAAACAAACTCTTTAGCTTTATATATTAAAAAAAAATATAGAAGTCTAGATAAGTGTAATGTACTGGCTGGTGACATACACTTCTTTATGATTATAAGAAGGGAATGACGTTGTCATTCGGAATAAAAAGAAAAAATCATATGTTTATATTGTATATTGATTATACATATATTGAATTCATACACTGCTGGCGCTTTGTACCGCATTCTTTGAGACTATGCGCGCCAACCTTGCGTTGCTTATTAATCTCATTATGTAAAGCAAGTGAAAAAATGTGATAAATTTGCTTGATTCCGTCGCTAAATATTCCGTTCTAAATATTAATCAGATTTCATATCATGACATACTAGGTTAGATAGATACCTACTATTGAATGCAGAATCCTAGTTTGCCAATTTAGTAACATAAAGAAATATTAATGAGGGTTTCGTAGTCTTTCAAGAAACTTATACACACAAAACTATATAACTCGGTTTTAGTCGGTCCATCTAAGTTCTCCAAACTATTAAATATAGAGATTTGAAATTTTCTGTGTAGCAGCCGCTACATAACAAGATGGCAATGATGTCAAGTGGAAAAGGTTACACCAAAGCAAACTAGATGGCGCTGTTGAGTCATTAAAATAGCTTCGTAAGTTCATTATAAAATATAATTAAGAGCATAATGTGCAAACATGAGGGTCACATCAATGTTCATATGATATGAATATATATCAAGTCTTTAAACGAATCAATCATATCATTGAGTTTATTAACTGAGAAGTACACATCGCTTATACATTTTAGTAAACTATCAACCCATCTCAGAAGAAAAATAAATAATTAACTAATTACACGAACATTTTATAACATTGACCAATATTTAAATAAAAATTCTAATTCATGTCTCTATGTTTAATACAATCTTTATGAGCCAAAAATATTACTAGCATTTACAAAATTTATATATCTCAATAACTTTTGATTTTAATTTGTAACTTTATAACTAATTTCCATTGTTTTAAATTTTTTAATTAATGTATTTTTTTTATACTTGCATACCGAAAAGGTGTGATACAGCTAAGGTCATATAATAAGTTACATCAATAAATTGTTCAATCACTCAGCACTACTTATTTTAATAGTTTAGGAAATACTTATCTTATTTTAATATACGAGTTCGACTGTTGTCAACCGACCACCAAAAGCGCGCCAACACAAGTCAACTGTCATCTTGACAAACTCCATAGACATAGGTCTTATGCTATCTTTATAGATGAAGTTTAACGTCACATATTAATACTTTTTATAAATAAAATTTACATAATAAAAACAATTCTCCCTTGAATAGAATATCCAGAAACTTTAATAATGTTTTTAAAAGTGCTGAGATGGAAATTCGGTGCGACAGCATTTGCACTTTCCGAAATCATTTTAAGTGAGGCCAGTTTCCGTATTAACAATTTTGGATTATATTCATAATGTTATAGTTCTTGCCCCGATTTTTGTTTTGTCTGTTTTGTTTCTGCTTCTATATTTTAGTCTGTAAACTTGCTACTACAAATTCATTTCAAGTGGTGTCATTTAACGAAGCCCTCAGATGGGCGACAGATCTGATGAAGTCTTAGGTTATTCTGTAGGCCACATATTGTATACATACATACACATAAATATATAATAACACACACACACACGCATTATGACACACATATAAACACACACCTGAATTACTAATAATAAATTATTTCATTTCATAATTAAATCTCATCCATATTGCATAAACCGGGCCAAAGCAATAAGCGACGCTTAAGAGACTAATGACCATATATAGTAGTGAGGATCGCCAGACGTAATACCTCATCGACAGATATTTAGTAGTTCTGCTCTGTACTTCGCTTCATCTTCTTGTGCTTTCTCCCTCTATGTTCTGTGATAACCTTCTTGCCTTCTCCTGGTGTAAAATTGTGTTAACCGTGTAAAAGACAACACATCGTGTGTTACAAAGTGAACTGCCCTTTATTTCTTCTAACCACGATAAGTAATATACGTATCCAAACTGATCAAAATTCTTTCAACAATATAGCTAGCTAAACAAGCTTAAAACTTTAATCACTCCATCTAAGGACGACACGATAGGACAGCTATGCGACTAGTTGTTTTTTTTTTATTTATTTTTTGTTGTCCGACAAATCTAGCGATATCTGGCAGAGTCAAGTAACATTAAAGAATTTCCTGCCCATTAAATCTACCATTACATTATATGATTTTTCAAATGATTGTAGTGTTAGCACTTATTGATGTGAATCACAAACCTCCCTTTCATTATCTAATCACTATATTAACTACGCTATCGGAAACAGTTATTGGGTTCTGCGTGCACGATTAGGGCACTTGGGGTACCATGTATGATTTTTTTTAATTGTGAATTATTAGATGATAACTCGGTTATTTCATGTAACCAAAAAAGGGCAACGAATCTGCGAGCCTTCTGGTAGTGCAGCTGTCCATTGGCGTAAATGAGGTGAACCGCCTGCACATTTACTGCTATAATAAAAACATAAAAAACGTCTCAAAATCCCATTTTTTAAGTAAATTAATTTAATTTTTAATGTAAATTCAATACCTTGCTCAATTCTACCTAGTATTTAAATTATAATTTATTAACTTCTGTACGTCACTTCATATTTTCTCTATATTTTAAGCTTAACGTAATTGTACTAGCATTAAGGACAAACTTTTGTAGTTTTTATAATGCTATTATTTATTGTTAATTGTGTATTTTATGTTGATAAATAAAAAAAATAAAAAAATAAAAAAACTAATTCGACAGGCAAATTAGTAACACAATTTAAGGCCACACTTTATCTAATTTTATGGCAATTTGGTCAGAAATTAAGTACCTTTTTTTATAACATAATCATAACGAATAGAGTACCGAGTAGCCTCCTTAAGTATTCTAAGTGTCAATTCTGTCACCTGTATAATCTCATACAAATATTAAGTCTTATAAATCAATAACTGTAGAGAAGTTAAAATAAAATGTTAAATAATTGCTTCACAATAAAAAAATGTTTTCTAACTTTTGTATTATTCTATCTTACCGAAGTAAAGAAATAATATTTACTATTATACAAGTATTTTAAAAGGTAGTGAAATTGTAATATCATCTTCGTGGTGAAGGCGTCCTTTGAGCAGATAAATGGGAACTAGGTCGAGGGCGTGCTCAATTAAGCCCCGCCTATTGCAGACCACGCCCACAGTTAATTGTATTGAATTTTCATACACCAATATAGTATTCTATTTTATGTCTAGGCCATGGAGAGATTTTACGACGTGAAATTTAAGGGACAAGGGCAGCCCTGATTGCGTCACGTTCAAAATGAAAAATAGGTGCCTAAGTATTATATCATTTAATAAATGGGTTTCATGTAATATTTTGAAAAACTTTGTCTAACTTAGAGTTTATAAATATTTCAATTTTATTGTTCACTAACTGTTTTCCGCGTTCGTCTGCGTGATTTCTGTTGTTTTGTAAAATTTTCAGGGTTTCCATGTTTGTGTGGACTTCTAATTGTTCCTCTAAAACTAATGTAGCCTATGTTATTCCTTGTAAAATCAGCAATCTACTGGTGAAAGTCCCGTCCAAATCGATGTCCCCGTTTTGGAGATTTAAAAGCAAAATGTCACAAAACTGACATTCTAAATCCAATATGGCAGAATTCTATAAAACTATCGTTAATCTTCTAAGTATATAAACATCGTATACAACACCGCCATTCATGGAAATTGATGGCCAAGGCTTTTCTCTAGCCATGGGCATCCCAGGCTGATATGATAAATTGTATATAAAAGCAAAAGGTCACCTATCACGAAATGTCAAAAACTGCAGGACGTACAATGATTAAAGGCAAGGAGGTAATTCATAATGGTTAGTAGACACCAGCTAAAAACGGATTTTTCGATAGGGCCAGATTAAGAGGCTGTTGTAACTTGTAAGTTACTATTAAGTACTCGTACTAAGTATAGTCGACCAAGAAATTGGTTTGCCACACTAAGGTCGGATGTCGTTTGCACGTCAATTAGTTAAAAGGCTTATTTTTGCTTGTTTTGCATTACGTTAATTTCTAACAATAACCCTTAGCAAAATTTTCTTTAACTAGGGGCTGTCATCCAAAATGGTTAAACATTTTCTTGGTCGACTATACATATTTAAATAAAGAATTTTTCAGTTTGACTTTACAAATTCAGCTGCCGGTATTAAGTTACTACTTGCAAAATTCACAATGCGGTACAAAATGGACAATTGTTCGACATCTCTTTCATCCGTCATAATTGGTAATAGATCGTACAATTACACATGTAGAAACTGTGAATTGGTGTTAAAAAAATCAAACATTAAGAAATGAATTCCATGGATTCCCAGTGAGGATGCCAGGTCCATCGCGTTGCAGAGGAAGGAACCATAGCAGTGTCCGGGACTTGTGACCCAGGTGTAGGTTTAAGAGCGCGCTCTTTACAGTGATCACTAACACTCACCTTCCACCAAGCCAAGGTCTTTTAGAAGGTTGCACAGGGATTTTGCTGGTATACCTCAATCCCACCTCTACGGCGTATAAATTGGTTTTATAACCGTTTTTGTTGATATCATTTATTATTATAAAATTTATGTATACCCTATTCCTTTCCTCTTGAGACGAAAAGTAAACAAACAATAAAAAAAGGTTATTTTATGTGTCATCATCGTAAAGTTGGTCAAAAATTTAATGTGCCATAAACTTACAAAAATTTTCAAATATTCTAATGATTCCAATAAATAAAAATGCAGTTATATAATATAGTAATTTTCATTTTTTTTAATCCTTGTATTTATTATAACGAATATTTTAAATAGTGTCTTAAAAAGAACCTAAAATTGCTAAGGTGCACATTCTTTAGTATTTTTGTTATTTCGTGGTTAAATTTGTTGTTAAATGTTGTGTTAAGTTTTGTTGTGTATTTGTTTTGTTTAATTGTTACCAAACAGTCAGAATGAGTGGCGAACCTAAACTAAGCGTTAGGAAACACTGGTATGTTTATTTACCTTTTGTCGCAAGACTAAATGGTAAATAAATATTTTTTAGTATGAAAAGCAGTATGATGTGCCTGCAAAGCACCCATCACCATCTCAGGAGCTCAGTTCAAACCGAGATAGAAAAAGTAAAAAAGTCATATGCTGACCGGTTATCTCTTCGTCCACACTCCCTAGCGACTGAACTCCAGGGTCCTATAAACACAAGGCATAAAAAAAAGTATATCCTGTCATGTTAAAGAGGTTACTTGTTAATTTAATTTAATTTGTTAGTTGTTAATTTTTATTTTTATAACTTTGAAACTAGTGCTATTTTGATAATTTGATAATTTTTATGTAATATAATTTAAATCCGATAATTTTAATGCTAACCATTTACTTTTCTGTTCGCTAATTTTCCTTTTATTTCTTCGCTGGTTTTCGGAATTGTCTTTAAGCTGTCGTTATAAACTGTTGTGGGTTTATTGATACAGTCAATTTAAGCTCAAAATATTGTTTTGTTACTTGTTTTTGCCTGACCACCATATATTTGAGAATGTTCTTAATCATATTAAACTCAGGTCCTCTGTTTTTCTTCATCTTTGAATTTTACGTGATATGTCATCTCTTTTTCCTTGAATTAAGTTACGGCATCGGTTTATTGAGCTGTCACACATATTTGCTGCTTTAATATCTTATTTACTAATTTAAAATTTAATACATATATTACTTTTTATTGTTTACGCTGTGACGTTACTTTGGTCTCAGCTGAAAATCAGCCTCGTGTGTTATAGCGTTATGATTCACGACATTAAGCTGAGCTGTACACTCTTTCTATATGGTGTTACAGACAGGTATACTTCTTAGCATCATAGTCATAAAGTTCGATTTCAATTTAACGAAGCCAAAGTCGTTAGAAAATCTAAAAAAAATCGAAAAGTTTCTGTACTTCTACATGTTATACCTTTTACAATCACAAAGATATGACACTGTTTAAGTCAAAAATGGTATCGTTCATTATATAAATCATTACACAGTATAAAATGAATTTGCTTCCCGTCCTTCTACGCGTAGATCTTTTAAACGGTTGTTTCCGTTAATAAAGAGAGCTATTGTAGGATAAATTTTATGTCTTAAAGACATGTCTATCTTAAAGTAGATACAAGCCGCGAATGTCAATTATTAGTAACGTAATATAAAAATAATAGTTTTGTGCTCTTACGTACGTGCGCTGGCTTAGGAGATAGATCACAATAATGTAGTACGGAATCGTATATTTTAAAAAGATCTAGCAAAAAATCCGTGATGGTGTATTTTTATTTTTTAAGGATAACCTGCAGTAACCATTTAATTTAACACGCTCTTATTAAAAAATAACTTAAGCAACCATTATTTTCTTTGTTTTTATTATTAACTAGCTGTGCCCGCGACTTTTTCCGCATAAAATAAGTTAAAAAGAAAAGGTTCATTGTTAGCGCAATGATATATATAGCCTATAGCCTTCCTCGACAAATGTATTATCTAACACTGGAAAAAATTTTCAAATCGGACCAGTAGTTCCTGAGATTAGCGCGTTCAAGCAAGCAAACAAACAAACTCTTCAGCTTTATATAATACATGTATGTTTCGATACTTTTATTCGAGTTTTCCTAGTAGCCCAGGTTCTACGTTCTTTTCAAACAAAATAAATTTTAACCTAAATCTTTTCCAAACTTTATGAGAAGAATTACTTAGCATTCCATGGATTCACCGTGTGAGTGCCTGGTCCATCGCGTTACCTATGAAGGAACCATATTAGAGCTTGGGACATGCGACCCAGGTGTAGTACGTTAATATTTGTCGAATGAAGTAGTATAGACGAATGCTTTTCTTTAATTTTTTTAAGAATATTAAGAATTTAGAAATGGACACAAAGTCAATATAATTTTAGAAAGTAATATCTTAGTTAGCTTCTGTCTTACTTTAGTTTCAATTTTTTTAGTTTACAACATTGTCGAATGGATCTAAACACAAAAAATATCAAACACCAAAACTCCTCTTTATGTATCTAAAAAAATTTGTTTATTGCGCAGGTTTTAATTGAAAAAGTGTAAGGTTTTATTACCTTATTCAATTAGCTTTTTGCTTACATAATCTATTCCTTTTTAGTCATATTAGCACACCTTACAAACGTATTATGTTTTCGTGTGAAAAATATACTACAGGGCAACCTCGATTTAACAAATCAGAGGGGAACAAGAAAATATTCGTTATATCAAGTAATTCGTTGAACTGAGGTTTGTTATGTTGAGGTTAGGTTGGTCTAGTCACGAAGTCAACCGTGCAAGGAATATCAAACTAGTTCTAAGGCATTGTGCCGTACAATATCATGAAATCACTTGTTTTGTCTAAAAATATACAACACTAGCTGTGCCCGCGACTTCTTCCGCTCAAAATTAGGTAAATAAAATTAGATGTTGATATATAGCCTATATCCTTCCTCGATAAATGGGCCATATAATATTGAAAAAAGTTTCAAATCGGTCTAATAGTTCCTGAGATTAGCGCGTTCAAGCAAACAAACTCTAGAGCTTTATATATTAGTATAGATTGAAATAAAGTTGAATCCACTTCTTATAAATACATGTCTGTATTAATTTCTTCCTTATCCCAGGGGGTGGAGCTTCCTTTATCTGTCCGATAACTGGTCAGGTCCATTAAGGGTACGCGACCCTGGAGCTCCCTAGCTGCTATTGTCACTCCCCCTATACCTCCCCATCTACCTTTATATCCGCATCCTTTCTCCGGAGCAGAAGGCAGGGTCACTGCCCACTGCGCCAACTGGCCAGTCAAATTTGTAATATTAAAGGATTTTTTTTTCCTTAAAAGGTTGACACGGTGACAAGGTTTTTGCTGTATTTATTTTATGTCTTTTTAGTCCTTCCGAATCGATTGTCATATTAAAGAATGGAATATTTTTTATTTATTTATTTCATTGATATTCTGGAAACACACAGTACAATAGACAATCATATATAACACTAACCTATTAGCACGAAAGCTTTTTAACCGCGCGTTAAAAAATCGTTCAAATTGAACATATGAACTCCCAAGTCTGTGTTCACACTCAGAGATTTAACGCACCGCTTTTCTAACTCTCGTGCGAATGCGAGCTTAAACTCTTACATAGACCAAAACTGTTTCCCAATAAAATTTATAAATAACTAGCTGTGCCCGCGCTTTGATTTTAAAGCTTAATAATTCATAGTTATCTGTCATTTAAACCCCGATGCCGCTGGGGTAATGGCGCAGCCACGAGGCTAGTAGATGCGTTTCCAGCCTTTAATGACGAGTTAAGACCATTGAGAAATGTCACAAACCGAACGTAACGCGACAACGATACCCTCACATGACGTGACAGCATCGCAGCACCGTACAGCACTTAATGCTGATCTTATGTGAGAAAGAAATACTGAAATCTGAAAGCACCAGCTCAGTTCGGCTGCAGACGAAAAGGACGCAGCTATCAATCAATTTCTAGATTTCATTTCTTTTCCATTCCAACGTTCACGGGGGGCGACTGTCACGAAAGTTTATATTACAATAAAATAAAATAAACATAGCGTACAAAATATACTTACTACATAAAATAAAATAAAACTTATTTGTTTATAGATAAACTTTTATCGTTTAAAATATATTTGATATGTATGTAGTTAATAAATAAAAATAAAATTTTCAACTCGCAAATTTAAAACCTTAGGCCACCGGGAAGTCTCACAAACCGAACGAAACGCGACAACAACACCATCACTAGACGTGACAGCGTTGCCGCCGCTTCACATCGATCTCATGTGAGAAAGAGTTACTGGTACCCGGACGCGCCGGCCCAATACGGCTACAAGCGTGGCGCTACCTCTAATTAAATAGTTTTTTACTATATAGATACATGTATCAGCATATAATTTATCTTTTAGTATTATAAATTTTAGTTATTTATTACTTAATAGTTGTACCCACAACTTCATCCGCGTAAAATTAGCTAAAAAAATAGATTTAATTTTAGCGTGATGATATCTTTTCTCGATAAATGGGCTATCTAGTATCTGATTTTTTTTTTAAATCGGACCAGTGGTTCCTGAGATTTGGCGTTCAAGTAAAAAACAAACAAACTTCAGCTTTATATATTATTAGAGATATTTTGCAACATATTGAATTAGGATTAAGTATTCTGTAACGCCCGCCGACACCATGCCATTACAGACGATTAACTATATATATACGCTTGGCGAGATGGATATTCTTTTTTTTTAATATTGACACACTTCAGTAACATGCTAAGGGCACATTTTTAAACATTTTAGTTGATCGTCTTTAAAAAAAAAAAAACATAATTTATTTTTTATACATTATTTCAAGTAAACATTTCAGTCGGATTTTTATGGAATATTTATAATTCAGTTTATTTTCAGTATCATTACTATTAAAAAAGTAAATTAATTATTATTTTTTTCTTTTATTATACGTTAATATTTACTATAAAAATTAAGATGCTGTAATAATCAAACAATTAGGTAGATATTAATAAGTAGGTATTATCCTTCACAAGTAATTATTTAAGAAATTGCCTTATTATATCCTTTATTTAAAATTATTTTATACCTTTTTATGAAGCATAATTAACTGTTATACCTATAGAATTAAGAATAGGTAGTTCGACATTGATACGGAAAAAATAATAAAGCTTACAATATTATTGATTGGCATTAATAAAAGACATTGTTTACTTCACTAGGAGATGGTTTTTCTCATCATTGTTTTATAAACGACTAATTAGCGAAGGTGAATGACCGGAGGCATAAATACTATTGGTTATTTCCTTCTATTTATTTAGTTAGGCCCCAGGCTATTGCTTAATTGTAACTCATGTGCAATAAATGATGTTCTTTTTGTATGTATTCTTAATTTTAGTTTTTTTTTAATTTTTGCTATTGGAATTGGGTTTACTTCATACAGCTATATTATGCATCGTTGATTTTAACAGTTCAAGTAATTTTAATAGTATAAGTAGATATTCTGAATATGTATTTCTATAAATATTTGAAATAGCTAGTTTATATTCGTATCAAAAGTAATATTTTGTTTCATTCATCAAGTTTGCTAGTGATTTTTCTTAATAACTAATTCGTATTACTTTCCCTTTCCCTTTCCCTTTCCCTTTCCCTTTCCCTTTCCCTTTCCCTTTCCCTTTCCCTTTCACTTTCCCTTTCAAAAAAAAAAAGAAAAAAAATGATACATACTTAAAATGTGTCTGTTTTTATTTCTTTTTTTTCCCACTTAGCTGTATCGTGTATGATGTGTGTAGCTCTAAGTAGCTTACCATTTTGCCTCAATATTATATGTGTTTTCTAAATTGCGTATGTTTTAAATGTACTAAGCTGTTGGTAAACCCAATAAATAAAAAAATCACATATAAACAAAATATATCTACTTTCCACTAAAAAATTAAAAATAAAGTATTTTAATTTAAAAAATTCTTACGCTTACTTACTAGACACCTACTCATGTTTTGAAGCCGGTACTATCTGCATCGGTTTAGTAGAGACACTTTTTGGCGTCAAAATTAATTAACAATGTAGCGAAACCGCTTAAGCTATATTATACTATGAATAAAGTGTAGATTTTGTAAAATTAGAATTTTTATAGTGAGAGCTGAAACTTGGCTATACATGAGACCTAATAACTATATGACACTACGAACCGTATGGTATCTCTCTTCTTGGCTACATTTTACATGAAAATGTTTTTGCTGGAATTATTATTATAAGATAACAAACAGAAAATCTATACGCACTATATAACTGTACCAAATTTCATGCATTTATGATTACTTGCCTAATATCGATATGCCTTTAAATACGCAATATGCATTGATATAAAGGATATGTCTTCAAAATGTATGACTTTGATACATTGTTTTATGTAAATAACGTATTGGATATAACGTTATCAGGGTTTTAGTCTCAATAGACCGTAAAATTTTGACGTCACAATTCTATTAAGGCGGTGGGCATGCCTATCATACCCACCATTCTGTATCCGCGCCTGACTAGAAGATAAAAGAGTAATTTATATTATATAGAACATGGTAAATTATATATAACATGGCGTTAACTTTTTTCAAATTGGCGCATAGTTCAATCCGTGTTTTTCGTTCCTTATGAAGTATTTGTTATCCAAAAGAAATACGAAAATACTCCAATAAAAATATTTCTGTACCTATAAATACCTATAAAGTACTGTACCTGTACCTATAAAGCACTTAAATTTACAATTTGAAGACGAAATCTTCAATATTATGCAAGTAGACAATTTATTTGCTTAATTAGTTGGTACTATAAAGTTTCATAGTAAGTTACTATACACTGAGAAAAGTTTCTTCCACACTTCGCGTTTAGTTACAAACTACCGCTAGAAATACCAACATAAGCTTGTTATAGATTGCCAGGGAACATAAAATTTTCATTAATTAACAAAAGTAAATATTGAATGGAAGATTCGAAGTTGAATTTGAACGCTCAAGACCATCTAAGTTTTACTCTACGGTTACGTTACTTCTAAATTTATAGCTTCTCCTATCTGTACATAGTTCCGTCACATGATATGCCATTAAAAATATCGTCGATGCCTTATGAAAAATTATAGAAAAGAGAATTCCCACACAGTAAATGTTTTTTCGAACAGCTTGTGGATATGACTGAAAAATTAATATCGCGTGATCAGCGCCATACTTTTATAACCACCGATAAGCAGATCTACATACGCTTTATGAAGTTTCGCGTGCTAGAAGCCTTTTATAAATAATTAAAGTTTTTTTCCCTCGTGAAATATATTAGTGTGAACTATTTGCACGCATTGTATATTTAATTTCAATTTTCATTACAACAACGAAACCTTCAACTAATTATATCTGGATATATTTTCTAATGGATCTTTCTATTTGTTGGCGTAAGAATATTAACGAAGATCGTTACTGTAAGTGAAATATAATCTTAAATATGCAAGACAGAGTTCTAAGAATGGAAACATTTTGTCAACATTTTCACGTGCAAAGTTAATCCTTTTAAGGACAGATGCCAGTCCTCCTGTCATCTGATATTTGTAAGAAAGACAAATGTATTTTTTTTTCCATCTAATATCATTTATTTTTTAAACTTAAAATTATCCTTATCACACGACATTGGCGAAATGCTTTAAGCATAATAGCGCGTGCGAAGCCACTAAAAATAATAATAAGACAAGTGTATACATATATTGTAATTTAACAAATTTTAATAATTTTATGAAAGTTTATTAAATTACAAAAAAATGTATTGATGAATGAATGAAGCAGTGTTAAAAAAAGTAATTAAGAAAAAAGAAATATAAACAATAATATGTTAAGATAAACACAAGCCATCTGGTGATCTGCGATCATTAACAAAGGAAAGGGAAAATCTCGGTACAATTTCGATTGACTCTACCGGTAGCAATGTTTACTGACCACCGTGCGAGCTCCGTTTACCGAAGATTCGTCTATGTGCTCTCATTTCCATGGAAATTGCCTTCAAAAAGTGTAGTGTTGGTCGAACAACAGAGTTCTGAATTAAATTGTTTGTAGTGTTCATCTAAATCTTTGCATTTAATAAAATAGCCTAATTTCTAGACGAGGCTACAGAGTACAGATAAATTGAGGCTCGACAGTGCATTAGGTCCATAAAATATTATATGCGTAAGAAATTATTAACACCAGCAGCTTTTATAAAATGTATACATTGGAGATTTTGAGATATTTAATTAATGATACAGAAATTTTAAATGTTTATTTCTAAAAACTGTACCTTCCGTTAATAACATTTCCGGGGCAAGTGGAGGTATTGCACATTTCTTTTAAATTGTAGAAAATAATTATTTTTTTATCTACTCACCTAAAACTTACCTGACCTTCATAGTACTCAGCCACTGTCGAATCACTGTTAATAGTAAATAGTGAATAAAAAGTAATCTTATACAGTATAACCTAAGAACATAATCGCATCGAATATTCGATGTGTCCCTATGTGCGCCCATTGTTATGGAAATTGACTTTGGAAAGGACGGTGCTGGTCAAACAACAATGTTCTGTGAACTAAGCTAGGAGTAAAATTGGTGGCAAAATCTGTATGGCACGAAACCATTGAGCAATTCCGTGTTTGATAGACAGCCCCACGATAACGACCAGTATTTCAATATTTGAAATGCTACAGGCAAGTTGTAATAGTAATATGTCCTTTACTTCTTAAAAGTGACGAAAACTTCTATCTCCATTAATTCATCATATTAACCTCCAGCAGTTTCCATTTGTGTAACCTAAAGATCTCGTTGGTCGATCGAGTGTAATAAATTCCGAAAAATCCTCTAATCCAGCGTAAGATATTTTGAGGACGAAAGGAATTTAACTCTAAAAAATAAAGCAAGTCTTTTCTTTAAAAAGCGTTGTATTTTAAAGAAAATTATGCACACAATGCAATAAAAATGGATACAAAGAGCATAAAATGAAATTTAGAAAATTGCTAAATAACTACTTTCAAAGTAACGGTACCTATCTAGTAGTTTCGCCTAAAAAATAGAATGTAGTTTTGGTAATCTTCCGATCTCTTGGCAGCGGAATGCAAGTCGATTCACGTAAAACACATTGAATTGAAAAATCGCATCCCTGCACGGTTCAGAGTATTAGAATATTACGGAAATGTCTCGTATAGCGAGATGAAATATATTTAAGTTTTAAACATACGTGCCGGCTATGCTTAGATTTTATAAGCATAGATCGTGATATAGTTTTAGGCAAAGAGCATGAGAATATACCCATCTCTTCCTGCAATTGTCATAAAAAAGACGAGAAACTGACTCTCGTACCGTTTAAAATTATCATTTCTTATAACATTCAGCCAGAGTCACTTTTTATGGAAATCATCGGGTCTATTTAACTTATAGCAGACGAGCCAAAATTGGAGCAAGATTGCCGGGAAATTCACGCCTCGATTCTGCAGCTTCGAAAATAATAAGAGATCATTGTATCTACTTCTGTAGGTAGTAAGATACATCATTATCTTTTTCTATGAATCCAGTAAATATTTTTCTTAGATTTAGTAGGAAAAAAATAACTTTCGAGCTCGTACCAGCTGATTTTGACAAATAAATTTTACTTTGTCAGTCGGCAAATACTCGTGTCTTACTATACAATTGATGTACTGAGGTTTAGTGTAAAAACGTATTACGTACTTTAAATATTCCTTCCAAATCATCAATCACAAGCTAATGCATATGAAACGGCGATGTTGATAGATTCCTCTTCAAGATCAGAGGAAAACGCTTTCAAGATTTGTGTTCCATTGTGGAACGGTTCATGCGCGAAATCGTGGAGGTATCCTTCCACTTTCCTTGTTTTCTTTACATCTACTTTCTGGATGATGAATGTTTTTCTAGCATCTATTTACTGTATGAAAGAATATTGAACAGTTGGTGTTATTATTGATCCCCATCAATAACTCCCGGAAAAGACACCAACGTGTCCGTTACAATGTATGTATATATCGCACGTTTAATCATTAAGTGACGTAACTCAAACATGCTGATTATTGGGAAATCACAATAAACGTTTTACGACTTATTCCGCCTATAATTCGATAAAAATGGTAACAAATTATGTATTTTAATAATACTTAATGAAGCGATTAATGATATTGAAATGTTATTTTATTAATGTTTTATTTTTTGTGTATATTTTTTACAACAATAAGTTTTTTTTAAATGACAAAAATAGCTGTATCTCAGTATTGCATGGAAATATTGAAATAATTCTTTGATTGGCTGATATAACTCAGTTTAGACCTAAAACGTAATCGATCAGTTTATGCTTATGCGAGCGATATCGAAGGTAGTTTGATATTATCTGTATTCATTGTACGAGCCCACAGCTCTGCTCTACCATTACTAACGTATTCATTAAACTCGACGAAACTGTGAAGATTAGAGCTAATTATAGATATTTACGTTCCGGTCGAGTTCCAACCAGGAATTAATAGTTCTCGAAAAAAGTGATTAATTAATTAAGTGATTGTAATGTGTTCCTTTTGTTGATTAATTAATTGATTGATTATACAGTGAATGTCAAAAATGTAAAGGTGACCAATCTAAAGATCGATCCCATCCAATTTTCCCTTTTTGACATCTATTTACAGCACAAAAATCTTTTTAATTCTTTCTTAATTCATTTAGTAAACTTCCTATTCGGCAAAAATATATAGGAAAATAGTATAATTTCTTGTGTTGTTGTCTCGACACGTTGTACAGAATATGAAATATGAAAGTTTTTACAAGTAACAATAGCTAAGTTTCGTAAAATATTATCTGCGTTTCTTAAATATTTTGCGGGGTGAAGTTAAGCCAATGTTTTAGTTTTAGAAGTGGGTGCGACAGAAGCACTTTTAGGATTTAAACCGGGTCTACATTAGGGACATTAAAATATTATAATGAAATAGTGAGTACATTTTGTCGATTTATCAATGCGCAGGAATTTCGGATTTCGTCACTTCAATTCTAAACAAGTGATATGATATCTTACGATATCTGTATTTGTATCTTAGAAATATCTGTACTTCTACTGCACGACTCATAATACATTATATAACTTTGTTTTACGCTAGTTTTTTCTAACTCTATTTCCGCACTAATTTTTCCTGTTATATATTGCTTTGTTAGCTCATGGAATCAAGATAATTTGCATAAAGATAATTTAATGAAGATAAATTATTTTACCTGACAAAAAATATTTCAGCATTTTTTTTTTCTGATCGTGTAATGCTGTTGGTCAGAGTGACCTTCACAGCCAGTGGGGCTAATCGAGAGTCGGTACATTTCAGCATATGAGGAAAAATTACATCTGTTACCTATAACACAAACATTAAGTTGTCTACCTTAGGAACAGGCACCCGTGTGTCATATAGTCCTGTATATATTTATTTATTTTTATTTTATTTATTTCTTTTTATTTTATTTATTTATTTAATTTAAATGATTTCTGATTACTATCGTCATGCCTAATACAAATGTCATCATTTTTAAAAACTAAAACATCACACCAAACCTGTCTATAGAAAATTTTACTTTTAAAAAATCTGAACTATATATTTCTATTGTGAATGTCTTCAATATTCTTAATATACACTATATAATTTCTGTATACTGTTGTCATCCCTATTAATATACAAATTTCATTAATGTTAAAAAGTAATATATAACATCAAACTTGTCTGTAAACGATTTTACTTGAAAAATCTCAACTGTACATTGTTACTGCGAATGTCTTCAATGTTCTTAATACATACTATATTTGTATATTTTGTTTTGTCGAAAATTGTGAGACTTCCCGGTGGCCTAAACTCGTCATTAAGGGCCGGCAGCGCATCTGCTGGCCTTCTGGTCTTGCAGATGTTCATGGGCGCCGGTAGGCACTTCGGTGCCTGCTGCCTGCTCGTCTGCCCCCTTTTAACATAAAAAAAAAAGAATGAAATGAATGATATTATAATGAAGTCATCATAATATTATACAAGAATTAAAAAAGTGGCCGAGAGCGTGTCAAGACATGCTTATATAGCAGGATTCCGTATCTGATACGCTATAATCGTATTTGTTAAATAACTTCATAAGTTGTTCGATTTCGTTCAAAATAATTTTCCAAACGACATCTTAGTATGTCCTATCAACATGGAAAATTTGAAGTCTCTACATCTAATAGTGTTACGGACAGATGTTACAGGAACGGTATGGCGGCGTCTTCGAACGTGGACGCCGTCGGACGGACTGATCCTGGCTGGCACTAGTACGTAACATAGCTCGCGCCATGCCGTTTGCCGCTATGCTGAGCAAGTGACTCATTTTCTTTGTTATCTTATTCATGGCACCATAAAGTTTAATCATCATCACTTTTATTTGAATAAAATTGAAAATGACGTATGTTATATACCACAATCCTACCGCCTCTATTGTTGTATAATTTTATTTCAATTTATTTATTACATCACCAACAAAATCCTCACGAATACAATGAAAAAGTAGACGTTCCTTAGATTAAACATAAAATGTGGTACCTCGATTAAAGCCGATAACTACACGAATAGAAAGCAACAAAGATATTAATATATAAAAAATATTATTAAAAAATTTAAAGAGTCACACAAAAAATATATTTGAACCGTTACGAAAGCGATTAAAAACAAAAAAAAAATACAACTTGGAAAAAGATGAAAAAAGGAAATTTGCTAAAAATTACGTGAAACCTATCAAGGGCACAATGGACCGCTTAAATTTATTTTAAAGTGACCTAACTTAAAAAAAAGCAGATTTTTGTGAAATCGCAAAACAACGTTTTGTCATTGACGACTTATTCCACTTATAATTCGATAATATATATAAAAATCATGTATTTTAATAATACTTAACGAGGCAATTATATGATGTTTGAATGTTATTTTAATGATATTTTATTGTTTGTCTATCTTTTTATAGAAAAACTTATTTTATTTAATACGACAAAAATAGCTGTATCTCAGTATTGTGTGGAGATATCAAAGTAATTCTTACATTGGCTGATAGAGGACGTTGAAACGAAGCTGCATTTATCATTAAATCACTTTAGACCTAAAACGTAATCAATCAATTTATGATTAAGCTTGCAATATATACATGCGACTTTAATTTTAAGTGCAGATTTATGATTTTATTGATTTTTAAGTGTCTATTTGACACTCCACTCTCAATACGTGAAAGAGGTCCATAACTCATATGATTTCTATCTTCTGTTATATCTCTAAGTTTTTAGCGTCAAATCGGTTCAAAACTGCTCTCCCACGCCTTGCGAATGCTCTCTGTAGAAAAGGCGAAGCTTGCATTCATTATTTCTAACATATTTATACTTGTGATAACTACTAAAGGAAATGTTCTATTCGAATTAATTAAAAAGTATTTTACTATCACAATATGATGATAAGACAATTTACTTGGATAAGAGTTTATACTACGATAGGGCTGTAACCAACTTTTTTCTTCCTGCGATTGAATTAAATTTGAGAACATCTGTTATTTTAACTTAACTTTGGTAGTTAGATATAGTCCCTCTCGGACTTATTTGGAGATATTAATGAGATCTATAAACTCGTAGCACATTATTTTCTTCTATCTTCAATGATTTCTGTTGCGCACACCGATTAGGGTTTTCCTTTTTATAACTTGGGTTACATTATTGCAACCTTCTTACGGATATCTATGTTTTACATTAGCGTTGAAGTCTTTAGTGTGTGACACAATCTAGAATATGAATATTAAGCGAAATAATTTATTTCTCTGCAATATAAAAGGGCTAATATTAAACTAAATAGTTCATAGGAAACTTCGTTCTTTAGGTCTACACATTATTATAGGCGCAGATCAGCCTGATTTTAGACATAGTGACCTACAATGTAAAATTTAAATTAAATTAATTTTGAATTATATTTACTATTGCTATTTCTTCCTTTTGCCATTTCCTCATTTTGTTTTTTGTATAAAAATTATTTATGCGTACTAGAGCTTTTCCGCTGGTCGAAATTTGGCGACGTATCTTACGATTTGCGTTTTTTTATTTTTGATTATTTGTACAACGACAATGTTATATTTGACAAATAATGTACAATCGGAGTCGTCATGACTAAGTTCTGACACAATCTTATAGTGAAATGTATGCATGTGAGTATAAATCTATTGGTATTTGTTAAAGAATGAAAACACACCTGTAACTCCTGTGGTTTTGCAGATGTCTATGGTCGTTGGTAGTCACTTAGGTGATGAGCCGTCTGCTCGTTTTCCCTTTGTAATATAAAAATTAAAAAAAAAAATGAAATTAAACTTTTAGTGGTAAATACATGAATTATATCGATTTATGTTAAATCTGTAAATATCCTATTTTTTAGTTCTTTTGAATAATCTTTCGATTTTTTAAAATCTTCTTTGAAATAAGCGGAAATTAAACAAAACAAATGGAATTAAAAACGGATCAGCGGTTTTTGAGTTTTAGCGGGACTAACAAACACCGATTGTTTCTTTTATATATAGATAAGCTATAATTTAAACAATATTGAGTATTTATCTTTGATAATTAAGGAAGTGATTCCCCGATGACAGAATACTTTTATACTTTTATTACTCCTTTTTTATAACGATTTGGTTAACGCTATCTAAAGTTAATATAATCTATATCAGATTATAAATTGGCGAGTAACATCACTTTAAAAATAAAAACGATGTCAACGCTATTAATCATATTAAAAAAAGTGTTTCTTTTTTACTCTTTGAACACTTGTATAAATATATGAACATATAACTTTGCATTTTTTAATTATAATGTTGTAGAATTTAAATTGTTAATACTCCATAAGTGATATACTTAGAATATCAAATAAACAATACTAAGTTAACAATTACGACAGAATCTATTTAGCAGTAATGGCTGTCATCCACGTTACGGTTTACCGGACGGATTTTTGTGCCGGTGTGTCTGCGCAGTTCGACGGCACGCCGATAACGTGTATGGGGACGTTTCGGTGTACCGTAGAAAGTATGCGTATATTGAAAATTATTATTCAATTTCGCGCCGGTCGCTTGTACAGGTTCACAAACTGCCCCACACACCCTCCGGTCTACTTGCATAAATATGCCTGTACAGGTTGGACTCTCCGGTAACCGTAACGTGTATTCCAGGCATTACTATGAATGTTGTGCCTTAAAAATAGCGCCCTCTGGTGCAATAATAGGATGTCTGATCATCTATACTTCTATACCAATATATAAAGCTGAAGAGTTTGTTTGTTTGCTTGATCGCGCTAATCTCATGAACTACTGGTCCGATTTTAATAATTCTTTCATTGTCAGAAAGCCCATTTTTCGAGGAAGGCTATAGTCTAAATATCATCACTCTGAAATTGACCCTTTTTTTAACCTAATTTTACGCGGAAGAAGTCGCGGGCACAGCTGGTATCTGCTATGACACATAAATGACATGTTATCCATTAAGTCTTAGATTAGATAATAAGTGCATACAAGAGTATATAATTGTTTATTGATACAAAATCATAATAATCAATTATTGATAACGACCTACTTTTGTTTCAGATGCTGGCCCTGCATGTGCATTCCATATTGCGTTGGGTCTTGTCAAAACGCAAACCACTATTGTCCAAAATGTAATGCGTACCTCGGGTCATATACGTCGTAGTTTCTGAAGTATATTCGACTACTCATCATCACGATATCAACCTGAGGACGTCCACCTCTGGACATAGACGTCGCCATAATAAAACCCGAATGCGCTACGCGAGCGAATTTAGTTCGTAAGAACGTGCGATCAAACACATTAACGTCTAAGACGTGTCCCAATTGAAGACGATGCGATCGCGCGAACTTCAATTGGGACACTTCTTATGCCGGCGCCAGACATGGCTCAAAGTGTTTGTCCTTGAAGAGTACAAAGTTCTACAAAACCTTGCGCAGCTACACAAAGTTCCCGGCCACACTACGTGATCATTGAAATGATTGTTCAAATGAACACATATCTGATGCCGGCATTAGACATCAATATGGTTGATCGTACGTTCTTACGGAATAAATTAGTTCGCATCGCGCATCGCGTGAGATGGTGCGGCCCGCGCCTAATTTAAGCAAATGGCGTTGTATGAGTGCGTTTACGGGCAAGCTATTACGTTTCCATAAAGTTTACACGCCGCGAGATGCTATGCCGCATGCGAAGCGCGACTCCCCGCATCTCCATGCTTCCTCCAATAATCTTCACTATGGCGAGGATGTGCCGTTTGGATCCAACGCTTTTCTGCAACCCGGAAAAGTCCGTCACGTCAGCCGGTTGGAGGGCGTCCCGCCTTTCACATTCTATTCCTTGTTGGCCACTCAAGGACTATTATTACTCGACTATTATTCAATCCCAACTTCAAATTATTCTTGATAAAGGTTAAGATAGCTTCAAAGTTGTTATTGTTATTCCAATAACTGGCCAAGATGGTACAAAAGCTTTGAAACTTTGAAGACCTTCTTGGCTTTATACATAAATCTTTATCACTGAGACCACGGGTCCAGTTCCTAGTAAAGCAAAAATAACAAACAGGCTTAGAGACAAACTACTTAAGGGCCTTTAAGAAAAGCACATAATCATTCCTCAAAGATCAGCAACACATCTGTGACCCTCTGGTAGATTTCATTGTCAAGTAAACGGCCTGCCCGCTTGCCTCTTGTTATATAAAAAATAAATTAACTGTTAAAACAGAGCATATTCGTTTCTCAAAGACCGACAATGAAGTAGAAAGATAAATCCCATATACTAGATGATACAAAAGTAACTGTATTGAATTTTCAAACTAGATATTTAATGGTTGAAGTAATGCAATGAGGATTATTTTAATTGTTTATTAATTGACGGGTTGTAAAAAAGAACTTAAATATTTGTAAAAGACATTTAAGTGTTTAATTGAAGCACTTAAAATATCAGTTGAAGTTAACCATGTCTTCAAATAACCATGATTTTAAATGTTAAATTACTTTTTAGATATTATCAAGCATAGCAGGATTGTATTCGTGAGGAACCGTAATAATAAATCTGCAATCCTGCAGTTGTCACAATTAGTCTAGTACAGACTTTATGCTTTTATTATACTTTGTATTATTTTATATTGAGAAATAAAAAATTAAAATAAATAAATGCTTTTAAAATATTGTATGCACCTGTATCCCTTTCGATGTTTATTTTTTCTGGGAAAATCTTCAGAACTAATGTTCTGTGATCAGATTTTAACATGATGCACATAGAGTAAGTTTTGTTACTCGGATACGATGAAAGAAATATAAAAATACTGATACTAACAAAACAGTATTATATAATATACTTTTTTAGAACTTAGACTTTCGTGAGCGGAATTCATACTAATTATAAAAACGGTTTTTAAACTCACGCGTATATTATATCGGGATTGTCGGACTAGTTTCGAAGCCGTCCGGGGTCCTTCCTCATGAGCTTGCTACGAAGCGGTGTCGGTGGACGGGTTCGAAACTAGTCGGGAAATCCCGATATAACAAACGCGTGAGTTTAAAAACCGTTTTTATAATTAGTATATAATATACTGTTATTATAATACTGTTTTATGAACTAGTTTATAAGACGAACCTGAAAAATATATGATCGTTGTTTATCGTCGTTTTTCTATAGAAGGTAGTTTATATAAATATTACTAGTGGACATGGCACGTGGTATTTTAAACCTCTTATATCTTCTAATATATTCATTTTAATGATATACTGTAAAGGTAATTTTGATGTGCCTAAAATGTACAAAGTGTCTAGCGTATTTAAATGGCTAAGAATTAATAAGGTGTTCTTTAAAATAGCTTCGTAAATAGTTTATTATTTTTTGTAATATGTAAAAGATAAAAATGGTTCCTGTGGGTTATGCTGGAGATAGATATATGCAATTCCGGACTTTATAATAGATTTTTTAAGATGTAAAATTCCGTAGTAGATTATTTTGTTCTATCTCGTAAGGTTTAGCCAGCACACGCAACGTAAGAATGCTAACATTAAAAAAAATAAGTCTGTAAATTTCTAGACCTGGCAACAATAAAACACATATTGGTCTGCATAATTACAATCTTCATTGGTTTTAATGGAAAAAAAATTGAGTTGTCTTTGCTACAAAGAAAGTAGTTGATTGTTTTAATAACACAACATAAATGAAAATGTGAAGATCAGATCACTAATATAATTTATGATTTTGACATATGGTTGTTTGAACATGGTTTGGTGACAGTTATAAACAACTATCTGTACACATATATATTTAAAACACTCAAAATCAACACAATAAAATAGAAGGTTAAAGAGATAATTTAATTTTATACAACAGAAAATTACAAAAAAAAAAGTGGAATAATTTGCACAGCAAAAACGTTTTCTCTAGCCTAAATCAAAATCGTAGTCAGAAAAAAGAATTGCCTGTCGCGTCTTCATAAGAAAAATCTGTACTTGACGCAACCGGCCAGTTCGTTCGGTGTAATGCTGCAACCCGAAAGCTACACCACCGAATCCGCCACCAAAGCACAGCACTACAGTGACTTTCCGATGTCCCTCAACGCACGTTTCGCTTCGACACCGAAGCATCATCAGGAGATAGACTCTACAAACTTTACGAATAACCTTTGTAGTAGTAAAGTAACCTTTGTATTATATTAATAGTTAGTACTTTATTTTTTCTTGTCGAAACTATGTCTGCCAATTGCTGAAAATGGCATATTTTAGCGTTTTAAATCAGTGATAATTACATTCTTCGAACGTTCCTAACTGATATCATCTTAGTAATTAAAGATAAACGGATGACGTAATATTAAGTAGTAAAAAATTAATTACAAATGAAGTTACATTAATATTTTTTGTTTTTTTTTTCTAATGTGATTGAGGAAATACATCAATCTTGATACATCAAAACTTTTTGCACCATAAAATATTTCGAGGACGAAATGTATAAATTTTTTCTCTTAAAATGTCTGTTAAACGAAAACTAAACGATGCAACTGTCATAAAATTTAGGTCTAGTAAAAGACGATAGGTGACTATAGTAGTGCTTTTTTTTAAATTACAACACGGCAAATTAAAAAAATCAGTCTTATCAAACAACCCTAGTGTTTCCTTTAGTTATATTAGGCTTAATTTTGTCATATTATCTTTAATTAGTACTATACTTTATAGCTGTGATGACTTAGTATTATTTTTTTATATATTAATATCAAAGCACAGCGTGTTTTAGTGCGCAACATTTAGTTCCAATATAATTAATATACATAGTCATTGATATGGGTAAAGATGATAAAATAACAAGTACATTTAAAATTTCACGTGTGGAATATAATCAAATACACAATACATATATACTGGCCCGTTGGCGCAGTGGGCAGTGACTCTGCCTTCTGCTCCGGGGGTCGTGGGTTCGATTCCCACCTCGAGTCTGTGAAGATTAATGTGATACAAGTTAATCTTAATATATTATGTAAATTACGTTTGTCCGCGATGGACACCTAAACTACTAAACCAATTTTAATCAAATTTAGACACCGTGTGCAATTTGATTCAACTTGAAAGATAGAATAGCTTAAATCTCAATTTATAGTCACAAATAATAATGAGTCGCCGAAATGTATTACATAAAAATATTAATATTTCCTGTATAAATTGTCTATACTCTAAGGCAATGATTCTCAACCCATGTTAGGCCATGGCCCACCTTAACATTTCCATAATATTTGTACCTATAATACATAATTTGTAACCGGTAAAAATTATTTTGCTGTCTTAAGAAATATATATATATATTTTTTTCCTGCTAATTAAATTAAATTTATTATAATTATGTAATTTTCTTGACATCTTCCGACTTTAATATATTATAAAATTATACTAATATAAAATAATTTCGATACAAAATTTAATCTAAAACCAACACTTTTCTATACTCCTATACAAACCATTGGTAGTCATTGTTAAAAGTCAATTTGAACTTTAATCCCATAACATAAAGTTCAAGTGTTAGTGGAGGAGTTCAGGGAGGGCAAAACAATTGAGTGGCGTTAGTATCGTATAAATACTGATTTCAAATTAGAAATCGTACCAGTAATTCTTGAGCTTAGCGCGTTCAAGTAAACAAAGAAATAAATCCTCAGTTGTACATGCTGTGCCCGCAATTTCGTCCACGTAAAATTAGGTAAAAAGACAGATTTAATTATAACTTAATAATATTACAGCCTTTCTCGATAAATGGGCATATAGATAGTTCATTACTAGAAAGGACATCTAAAGCCGCACTAGTAGGATCATATCAGATTTGGCTAGGCAGGGGAGAGAACACTGGCAGTGAAGGTGAGTGTTAGTGATCACTATAAAGAGCGCGCTCCTAAACCTACACCTGGGGACATTAAATGTAGCCCTATCACAAAGTTTGCAGTACAACATCTTTTACATACTGTATATAAATAGTTGTGCACTAGGCTTGCTACAAGTCAGAAATCGCTGAACCATTCTGAATTCTGTTTCTTTTGTTTTATGTGCCTTGTTTTAAAGGTAGTAGAAGTAAGTTTAAGATCTTAAAGAAGATAAAAATCAAAAGATAATTTAAAAATACTAAAAAAATTGTGTTCTAGTATGAAATTCATGGTGTTAGTACTACATCTTTTGAAGTACCATGTAACATTATTATTAGTCTAGCTATGTTTGTAAGAAGTTGCTTTTGTAACTATATACAAAATGGGGATTGGTTATTTGGTTTATAAGAGACAAGCCTAAATTCAGGCAAGACATTGTCTGTCTGTCTATGCAGATCTGCTACTAAGTAATAAAAAAGCCCTTGATAAGCAATAAAAAAATATTCTTTATATGCAAAGCACACCTATGTAAAAAAAGCGCCCTTAAACTGCATGCTTTCTGTGCTAAAAATATTTAATGTGTAGATTTACGCTGATAAACGAAAAAGAAAAAAATTTTACTGCTTTACGTATTAGTTACGTATTGGTTAAAATGGTCAGGATAATATACAACGAAACTATTAAACAGCATGCACATTTGATAATTTAGAATTATCATTAATGATCATTCTCGATTTTGCTTTAGATTTCAGTTCATCCCTATAATTCAATTACCAATTTTTTTACATTTCTAACAACAATTATATTAGAAACCAAATTTACCATTTGAATACAGAAGTTAACAAAATCGCAAGCTAATTAAAAATTTAGTCTAATTTAGCTTTCGCTATTTTCTGGTGCCCTGGTCAATTTAACCAATACATTAGAAGTTTCTTGTTTAGGAAACATCAAAAACTATTGTACAAAATGTCTGAAATAATTTAAAGCGCAATTTCTTGTCATAATAACCTCGACGCTGCTGAGATATTGTCACATTCACTCCTAATATAAGCCTTTAATTAAAGCTACCTAAAATTATGAAGAAGCACTCCATCATCGTTCAACATTAATGCTGAAATATACACATTTTTGCACACTTGCACTTTTTTTCTTGAAAGTCTAAGGCAAGCTGGCAGATATTTTTTAGTTGTACAATAAAATGAAAAAAAAATATGCTGGCACATAATTAAACGGGATGTTTTAACTTTAACAAAAAATTGATACAAAAGAACGTTAAAGGTATAATTTAATATTTAGATAAAGTTCAAGGAATATAACAACGATAATAAATATATCTAAATCTGCTGTAAAAAGGATTACTATGTTGCTTTGAGCCAAAAGAAGTATCTTTGATATCTGACGGGTCCATTATGCGTAACTTAATTCAGATTTTCTACTGAAAAAGCATTATAATGGAAAGTTTTAATATGATTACACATATCCTGATTTATTGGTGCTTTTGGTATAATAGCCAAATCTAGGCTATAACGGACCGTTGATCGACCAATTTAACCTTCCGGGAAACAGGGGTTTGATTAAAATAGTTTCTAAACTGGAAAATAACTAAATACAAATTCAGTAACAACTTGAGTGCTAAAGGGTTGCTATATGAAATATTATGGAATAATTAATGGACAACATAAAAGAGGTAGGTAAGATAATCAATTTAATAAAAATTAATAATTATTATTATCCTACTAATATTTTAAATGCGAAAGTTTTTACATATGGATGTATGCTTGACGCTCTGTCATGGAACAACTACTGAATGGATTTTAATAAAACTTTACAATAGTATAGTTTATACACCAGACTAACACGTAGGCTATAAATTAGAAAGATATTGCGTGAGTTGTACAAAATATAACAATAAATGTCAAGCAGGAGAAAATTTCTGCCATCTGCGAGCTATTCTGGAGTGCGTCCTGCAGTGCTGCCGCAATAGTACATACCGCCAGCGGTACACCCGGCTCAGGCCCTAGCCTTTTAATGCACGCAGCTCTTCACATCGAAATATCGACCTTTATTTATTTATTTATATTTGTATTTATTTTTTTATTTATATTTATTTTTAACATCAACAAGACATACACTAATTAAGCCACAAAATAACTTTTACATGATCTATAAAACTAAGCGTTGTTTTAATTATAGATGTTACACACTAGCTTAGATTCTTATTTTTAATATAGGAAGTTAACAAATATTGTCGAAAAATAATGTTCATCATTGAACTAAAAAAAAAAAAAATAAAAATATAGCGTTAAAAATGACTTTCACAAGTACTTATAAACTAAGCCTAAGGGAATAAATTAATTTTGACTAAGTTTCATCTAAATTTTCGTGAAATAAAATTTTGATAAATTCAATTTAAACTTCATGAGGTTATTTTATACTTTTATCTCATGTGAGAAAGAGGTACTGGTGCCCGGACGCGCCGGCCCAATTCGGCTACAAACATGGCGCTACCTCTAATTGCAAGGTGCAATTAGCTATGATTTTTTTTCCTAAAATAAACATTAATAACGTCTCAAATCTTTTTCTTCTTCCTAGCGTTATCCCGGTCAACTACCAGGGTCCGCTTAAATTGCAGAGGATATGGCTGTACGTATATATGAACCCCCACGATCTCTGCAACCTAAAAGGAGATCGGATATCAAATACAAACCAGCCTTCGAATGGATCACCCATCTATACTGTCCCGGCTGCACCAAGAGCTATATAACTTAGCGATTGACTCAAATGCCGACCACTAATTAGGCCATGACCTCATTAATAACTTCTCAAATCTATTAAATACTAAAGCTTAATGAAAGTTAGCATTTAGTATAGCATGGTATTTCTTTTGAACCCCGTTTGCATAGCGAATATTATCTTATCATTATTCTAAAGCGGTACTGCATATAAATTATGGAGCTCTCAGAAACGCTATTGCGTTAACGGCATTCAATATTGATCTTAGTCCGCTTAGTGGCATTTAACTGAATTTATTATCTTACAATTCCAGAGTAAAGTGTTAGTTTATTATTGAATGCGTTTAGTTTTAGTTTATTCAATTACGTCATCAATTGTGTCTCAAACGATTTCCCAACTAAAGTCCAGTGTGCTCTAACATCTGATGCCAGGAAGATTTAATGAACGCCATGCATTGGTAATACATTGTACATTCAATTCTTTTATTATGACCTGAAACAAAGTGTATTATGCAAATAAATAATTGTGAATTATGATTGTTACAGATAGGACAACAGAGGCCCTAAAACGAACATTTCGAACCGTTCGAAGTCGACGAGTCGATTGTATTTAGGATGACAATGTTCGTGCTAGGCCCAAAGGAGGCAAGTTTTCGTGTCACGTTTTTAATCAATGCTGATGCAATCCGCGTTGACACTAAGAAGGATTCGCTGTGAGCCTGGCACAAATATTTTCAAAATCTATTATGAATGGTTCGAAATGTTCGTGTTAGGGTCTCAGCTAAAATTATGAGTCGATCCTATATAGTTCTTATATGTGCCGGGAAATAAACGCAAGATAAACAGTTCAGAGAATTGTTTGCGAAAACGGACTGACAATTTATTTGTAAAAAATATGAGTTAGTAGTACTAACGCGTTATTTGAAAAGCAGCCATCAATTTTAAATCTGACGATCGGTATATTATAGTTAGCTGAAGACAAGACGGCGAAGATTGATTTATTCGAGAACTCAAGTGAGGATAATAAAAGCGTGTTAATAAATTATGAAATATGAAAGATGGATAATGGGAACGTAAATATGTTCCACATTTTTATTTTAACTCCGCATCTATTTCGTACAGACGTAAGTTTATTGATAAATACACGTCCGACGGAAACAGAAGCAAAAATGAATGATGTGTTTCCGGGCCGCTTCAGCTGTAAGTCAACCCACACTATGTATACTCTTAGATGATGGTAAAGAAAGATTTATGTAAATTTTGTAAGTTTTAGTTTTTGTGGAGATAATAAAAGCGTGATGTGTGAAAGATGAATGGTGTTATATAATCTTAACAATCTTTTTTAATACTAGTTGTTATCCGCGATTTCGTTCGCCTAATATTAGGTGAAAAAACCAGATTCAATTTTAGTGTAGTGATATATATCCTATAACCTTCTTCGATAAATGGGCTAATTAATTAAATTAAGCAATTTTTCAAATCGAACCCGTAGTTCCTGAGATTAGCGCGTTCTAGCAAACAAACAAACTCTTCAGCTTTATATATTTAAAAAAAGTATAGATTATAAATTGGAACATGAGCCTCCTCGATAAATAGGCTATCTAATAATGTTAGAATTTTTCAAATCGAACCCGTAGTTCCTGATATTAGCGCGTTCTAGCAAACAAACAAACTCTTCAGCTTTATATATTTAAAAAAAGTATAGATTATAAATGGGAACAT
>JANCMC010022637.1:274446-308748 GCA_024363005.1 Charaxes varanes
ATTAGCGCGTTCTAGCAAACAAACAAACTCTTCAGCTTTATATATTTAAAAAAAGTATAGATTATAAATGGGAACATGAGTTTGTTAGCTATGATTTGATGACTTGACAATTTAGCAATAAGATTTACATCGCTATATGGAATAGTAGCTGTGCCCGCGATTTCGTCCGGGTAAAATAAGGTAAACAAAAATAGATTAAGTTTCAGCGTGATGATATATAGCCTATAGCCTTCCTCGATAAATGGGCTATCTAACAATGAAATAATTTTTCAGATCGAACCACTAGTTCCTGAGATTAGCGCGTTCTAACAAACAAGCAGACAGTCCCAGACTGGAACACTCCGTCAGGAGTATGCATCACCAGTAAATTTATATTTGTACGATTTTCTTCCTTTATCTATTTTTAAGTATTAAACAAAAAACTATAAAGGCAAAGCCATGTGATTTAAAAACACGATAATATGATTTAAGATGTAACATTACAAATTTATTCACGTCACCGCACCGTCATGACTACGCAATACGGGCGGAGATGCGACCCCGAAGGGAACACCCCCAGACCGCGGCAGGGTGACATTTACGAATGGAACCTGTAATAGGTGGCTAGGTGCTCTCAGAGGACAGTTTACGATAACCTAACCGTTGTAGTTTCCCGGTCTTCCAGGTGTACATTTATTACGACTTGTCAACACGTTCGTGTGAACCTTTTCATCAATTTCAGTGTTCCGAAGCTACAAGGAACTCTTACAGTTTCACTCTGTCCGCAACAAAGATGTTTAACGCCCTAGGATTTCCAATGTACATATATATTATATGTAGAGGCTCGAAATTTTCTATAGTACGCAAATATTTTACATACATAAAACTTTGTCTTTTTTTAGGGTTCCGTAGTCCTTATAGTTTCGCCCTGTCTGTCAGTCCATCTGTACGCCAGCAAGATTGAAATTTTCCATATTGATAGAGCACGCTAAAAACTCATTAGAAAAAATATTTTGAGCGAAATCCGACGACAATTTGTAAATTTATTTGACCCTTCTATATAAGCGTGTCTTTACAAACTCTTGGCCTTTTTCTAACCTTATTTGTGTAAGCGATTATGGACTCTATAGATATACTTAAGAGATTTAAGCGATGCATTTTCAGTATTAATCCGTTTGACGCTAAAACACTATTGTGTTTTAAGCGTTCTTGACTCTTCCTTAAGCAAAATGCTGCTTCACTGTGAGTATTTTAAATTAACAAAAGAATTGGTTATAGGCATAACGCCCGAACTCACAAGTGATTCCAACTGACTACTAAAACTCCAATTAAATTTTCTTAATTGAGTTACTCGGTGATCTTTGTTTACTTTAATTGAGTTGTGCAGACAATAATCAAGTCAATATATATTTTTAACTATACGTTTTTTAAAGCAGAAGAATTCGTCTGTTTGTTTGCTTGACCGCTCTAATCTTAGGAACTACTGCCCCGATTCGAAAAATTATTTCAGTGTTGAATGGATCATATAACGAAGAAGGCTATCATCACGCTAAGTACCACTGAAGAATATTTGAAAATCGGGGTTTTTTCCTTTTCAGAGCTTCCGCTGCGTGCGCAGTAAACAGTAAAAGTTCCGCTAGAATTATGTATGACAGAATTGTTCCTCTTTAAAAGTTATAAATAAAATTCCCCGACCGCATATATCTATCTTCTAAGGTTGGCTCACTATAGCCTTTTTTAATGCTAGCCCAATTTGTTAGCTATTATCTTTTTATAAAATTCTATTTATAAAATGTAAATTGCAACTTAACATATTATCATTCTCCCTCTCTCTCACTGTCTCTCTGGTGAATATCGATAACAACAAAATGACTTCGAGTAGACAGTCAATATAATATAAATAGTAAGATCTTATTAGTGACTAGTAAGAACTTTTTTTAAAAGAGTGGCTAAAGAGTTTGTTGCTGATTCTTTTCTCAGTTTGACTTTTCCGAATTAGTGATAGCTTTTAAAATATTTGACGACTACAAAGAACTTGTAAAAGTTTACGTAATAAAACATCATTTGATTTGACTACTACTAAACTTCATGTCAAGTATTGCAATATGCCTAATGTCGGAGCCAGACATAGCTTAAAGTGTTTGTATATTTTTGTCCTTGAAGTTTTTTTTTTATGTTACAAGGGGGCAGACGAGCAGGCAGCAGGCACCGAAGTGCCTACCGACGCCCATGGACAACAAAAAACTGAACACAACAATTTTAACAACAAATTTAACCACAAAATAACAAGATATAACAAAAACACTAAAGAACGTGGACATTCGTATTGACAATTTGACAGAGAATTTTAGATTCTTTTTAAGGCACTATTTTAATAGGTTATTTTAAATATGCGAAAGAATTAATTCGAGGATTTAAACAAACAAAATTCCAATTAATATATTTTAAAACGGCATTTTTATTTATTGGAATTATTAGAATATTTGTAAATTTCATGATTTTTCCGGTATATTAATTTTTTCGACTAACTTTATGATGATGACACATAAAATAACCTTTTTTATTGTTTGTTTACCATTGTCTCAAGATGAAATGAATAAGGTATAGGCGTAAGGGTAAAGGCCAGAAGTGAGGAAGATTCAAGACCAATATTTGCCCAGAGTGTTTGTTTCGCACAAACAGTGCCAGTGGTTTCTCTTGTCTGAACATCTTAATGTGCCAATGGGCAGTCAATACAGTTTAAATACAAAGTTCTGGTTCGAATCATCAGCTAATATTCATACATACATACATACTTATAAATATTTAATATAGTAACTAATTGCATATTATTATATATACGATACCTATAACCAAAAACACAAGTTAAATAATTTATGTCTGTCTGTTTATTCCGTGTAGTCTCCAAAACGACTGCACAGACTTGGACGGGACTTTTACTGGCAGATAGCTAGTGTTTCAAAGAGTAACATAGGATACTTCAGTTTTAGAAAAACAAATAAGGTTCCGTACAAATAAGTGGAAACGCTCAAAATTTCACAAATCACTGAAATCACGCGGGCGAAGTCGCGGGGTAAAACTAGCTTAATAATATAATAAAAAGAAGAGTGTAATAATGAAATGCGGGTAGATATTAGTGAACTAGATGATACATCCCGGACGCGACGTACGACACTGTAATATATATGCGCATTACCAGTTTGTTTTTGATGTTGTTTGTGTAGACCCATGTTTGGCTTCCGTATGTTAGGCTTGGCAGGAGACACGTAACTGCAATAAGGTACTACTAATACCACCATTACAAGCCCGTAAATATATTTTTGTGCTCCTTTCAGATTTAATTATGGAGTGACATCTATTCTACTGTATAAAGCTGAAGAGTTTGTTTATTTACTTGAACGCAATATTCTCAGGAAGTACTGGTCCGATTTTAAAAATTCTTTCAGTGTTAGATAGCCCATTTATCGAGTATCATCATGCTAAAATGTAATGTTTTTTTTTACCTAATTATAAACGCACGAAGTCGCGGTATAATTATAATAATATAGTATAAGTATTCTAATGCCATTTGCCAAACGTCCTATAAAAGAGAAAGACGAATTTCTTAGCATTCCATGGATTCACCTTGCGGGTGCCGGGTCCATCGCGTTGCAGAGGAAGGAACCATAGCTAAGTTGTCTACCTTAGGAACAGACGTCCGTGTGTCATATAGTCCTATATATTTATTTATATATTTATTTATTTATAATAATTATTCTGTTGCTAAAACGTACATAAAACATATTACACGTTCATAAAAGTATATAACAATTTTGTCTGTCTGTCTGTTGCCAATATATTATACTTTTATATTGACCAACATCAAACAGGCGGTCCATCTGATTTTAACTATCTATTGACACTCATATAGGCGGGCACTGACGTTGAAAAATGATTTTGCAATTTTCTTACAGATCTCCAGAACAATTTTCAGGCAACACTAATTAGTTAGATATTTTTAATTTTTTTTAAGAATATTAGGAATACTTTTAGGTGTGTCTAATATTCTCTTTTCCCCTCCTACTAAGCTTAAATTAAAAGCTATTATTTGGAGTGGGTGCGAAAATACCCAAACGGCGGTGGGGTTTGAACCGGGTACCTCACGGATTTCTTTTTTTATATAAATTTGAAATATTTTTATATATAATGCAACAACATACTTCAGATTGAATATATAATATATGTAGGTGTCCAGTGCGTCCTCTAAAAATAAATCAAAAGTATACCTCTTGATTTATACGTTTCTCTTTGAAATGAAAACAAACAGTCGACGAAAGACAGATTGCTAGAATTTTCCACTGATAAAGATTATGTTGCATACATAATATGCAACGATTTAGAATATGTCTTGAATTAAAATCAAGTATTACTGTTTTAATTAAGTCGTAATATATGAGCGCAATTGTAAGATAAACTAAAGTATTAAATTAAGATACTAAATAAAAAATATGTATTGTATGTAATGCTACAACTTCTATATATAAATATATAAAAAAACCGCTGGACAGAATAAAGGTTTTAAAGAAAGAAAGAAAAAATGCAGAAGTCGGGCGAGTTAAGATGACCGATTGCCGTCTGACGTCATCCAGCTGCAGATTTAGACTACCAAAGCGATATGATTACGATTTAGATAAATACATGTGCATAAAAGTAAATTCGATTTTGAGGAACTGAAAGAAATTTATTACAGAAAATAAAAAAAAGAACGCCTATCTTATATTGAATATTAACATCAATTAATTTATTTTATGGATAAAATTATAATATTTTAACCACTATCTTACATATATATAAAAATTTTATGACAGATTGTAGCATTTATAAGAATATCTTAACTGCCACATACGAGTTAAAGGTATATTCTTTATAATGTCCTTCTCCTCTACTGGAAGTTAGTCGTCAGTATTATGAACCATTGGTGATTCTTGAACTAGTAATATATGATGAGTGAGATGAAGCAATTATTCTTTATCAGTGATTTCAGTCTACTCTGTATTGTTTCTAAAGCATGATTTTTGGGCGTCTTAGATGCTGCTTACTTTCAATATTATCAATCATTATAAGGTATAAATAGGTTGATGTCTAAATCAAGGGGGAGACCTTTACAAAGTTTTTAAAGGAGCTATAAACACTTACAATACTCTCCTGCTTGCCAAAAATAACCGTACTGTAACTCTTGATTATGCCCAATCGTATGCGTACTGACCTAACTCAAAAAGCAGATTTTTGGGAAATCGCAAAATCGTTTTGTCATTTACGACTTATGTCGCTTATGATTGGATGAAAACGGCACTATAGTAACAAAATATTATATTAAAATAATAGTAGTTAATGGGATTGATGATATTAAAAATTAAATTTAATTAAAATTTATTGTTTGTCTTTTCACCTAAAATTTATTTAAGTTAAAATGACAAAAATAACTGTATTTCAGTATTGGATAGAGATATTAAAATTATTATTTTGGCTGATAGAAGACGTTGAAACGAAGCTGCCTGTATCATTAAGTCACTTTAGACTTAAAACGTAATCCGTCAGTTTATAACGTAATGTTATATACTCTCAATATTTTAACTGTCACATTTTCATGAATGTTAAAAGTTGCTAAGTGTTTTCCCATGGACTTCGTCCGCGAAAACTTAAACCTGCAATTTCCTTTATACCTTAATCCGGCCCTGCTGCGATTTTCATTTTTAACAAACGTCCTCTAACCACCTCTGCTAGATTATAAGCTTGTGGCAAAAATGAAGAACTTTCATATAAATTTGAAAAGAGCCCTATACCTCCTTAACTAGCTTTATCGAAAAATTTGTTCTTATCGGATATTTAGTAACTAATAAAATCTACCTTCTTGCCAAATTTCATCGTTATGGTTTTTGAGATTTCATGATAAGTTACTAGTTGTTATCCGCGACTTCGCCCGTAAAAAAATTAGGTGAAAAACTTTAGCGTGATGATGTATAGCCTATAGCTTTCCTCGATAAATGGGCTATCTGACACTGAAAGAATTTTCCAAATCGTTTTTACTCAAAGGATATGCTTAGCTATCCAACAAGGCAATGCTACTGGCATTTTGGCTACCCCATGGGCCAAATTATCACTTTTTTTTATTAATTTTACTTAGTTTTTAATTTTTTAAAAGTTGTACAGTTACCTTTAGACGGTGTTTAGTTTTAAATATTTTGTTATTTATATTCGCATTAACGATGTTACTTTCTTAATTAATTTTAATTATCAGTTATTATACTAATAAAAACAATATATAGTAACTCTTGTGAAGTTTACATCCTGATAATATTTCGAATCCTAGTAGTATCTTTGTAAATTAGAATCAACCAAATAATTGACTTTTATTCTGAAGTTTTATGCAGCTCGTGAAAGAAAGGCCATAAAAAATTCCACAGAACACGCAATTCAATTGCAAAATGCCCTTTGAGCAGTTATAATGAACCATTAACAAGGTTTTAAAGTTTCATCCTCACAGTTGTAAAAACGGTGAGAAATATCGCCTCGCCCCACAGCCCAGTACTCTAAAATCTAAGCGGACTCTGGTATTTAACCGGGATAACGCTTGGAAGAAGAAGATTTACCGTATCAAGTACCAATGTTGGTCGAATCGCCCTATATATTAGGTAACTTTAAGGAAAAGTATCAATTACTTTTTTCTACCTCTCAAAGGCTATTTGTCCTCACCGGCATGGCACGGTTAAATTATTGCAACGTCTACTTTTACCCTCGAACACCTCGTATTCAAATTTATGACCTGCGAGGGAGGGTTGAAAGGGAATTTTATTAAAAAAGTTCCCTCGCCCTTGGCATATGGCCATAAAAGTAAATTGCTACAATTATACAACTTCTATAGGTGTCTAAGTTTGCTAAACTTCTAATTTTATCGCGATGAACGCGTAAGATAACAATTTTATTACGTCACTAACTTTACGCAGTAAATCTCCTCTAGTTTTACACACACCCTCATCACCTCGTGCGATAGGATAGAAATTTCTAGCCTCAGAATCAGTTGATTCTACGGAAATTCTGTGCCAGCTCCGGATCAACCTTTATAATTCACCGGTCAATAGAATTATAAGGACTTATTTGTTATATTGGCGAAATAAAGGACGAGGACATTTTTAGCGACAGTGTAAATAAATAAAAAAACCATTCTGTCTTTATAGGTTTATTATATCGGGTGATTCCATGTAAAACGCACGTACATACGGTAAAAGCACCGATGGCAACCGCGGTCACGTATTCAGTTTCCGCTTCTCCGATGACATCAACCATCGCCGACAACCCGTTTTCCTTAGTATTAATTAGCTTTGGATTCTCCTATAGAGTCACTCTTACTCGTAACCTCAAACGGGAGTGATTGGGCAGGTCCGTGACCTCATTGACCTATGCCAGTTCGTGCTCTTTGACCTAACCTCCGACGGGAGTCACTATAATAGTTTTAGTACATCAGGCGATTCCTACATCCAACTTCTGGTAGCGATCATTTGTGTAATTCATTTAATTTCATTTAATTCTGCCACTTACTTATCAAATGTATCAAAGGTCATTCCTTATAGACAATTAATGCGGCCAAATATAATACCATAAAGAAAATAAGTTTTCTTTACATATAATATATCTTGTTCCTAGCGTTATCACGGTTAAGTACCAGGGTCCGTTTAGATTGCAGGAGATGTGGCTGTGGGGCGAGGTAAGGATTGCCATCTGACGTCATCCCCGGAAGCCCAACGACCAAATCCCCCACGATCTTTACATATTGTCTATAATAAGTAATAAATTCGTTTTGCTTGCACCATACGTTGCGGCTGAAGTTAATTGGTTCGAGGTATAATAGAATAAATTACAAAATAGCATATTTATTTTTTAAAGGCGATGGTGGTTTCCCATGTGGATAATCTTGCATTCCTTTTTTTCATTATATATTCCAAGCTTGAGCTATATTTCAGAATTTTAAATCTTATGTAAACTGAAAAACAAAACGACAGTAAAATTAGCATTTTAATTTTATAATATAACGTCATGTCCTGTAATAAACATGTTTGTATTGCAAATGGCGTTGGTGTTTATTTACGTTTGTGAATTGTATTTGTGTAAACCTGAATTATATGAAAACAGATGTTAATTCGCATGATTTATCAGGGTTTGAAGCTGTTAAGTCACGGCCCAAATATTGACTGTGTTAATGAGCGATATAATTCATTGAATTCACCAAAACTCTATTATAATAACCCTTCTTAAGAGATAAAGTCGAGAGATAACTAATAGAATCAGGTGTTCTTTTGAAAATTCCAAAAAAAAAAATAATCTTTTTGTTGAAGAGAAAACTTAGCGTATAGCGGGCATCTCTGGCTGTGTTGCATCAAGCGATCGCATCGCCTCTGCGGTAGATATGAGTGCGACAATACTGAACAGGGTTTTTTTTTATGTTACAAGGGTCAAACGAGCAGGCGGTTTACATAAGTGCTCACATAAGACGCCCATCGACATCTGCACCGCCAAAAGCCTGGCAGTTGCAGGCCTTTAAAGAAGGATTTAGGCCATCGGGAAGTCTCACAAACAGAACGAAACGCGACAACAATACCATCACGTGACGTGACAGTATAGTCGCGACTTCACGCCCATCTTATGTGACAAAGAGGTACTGCCAGACGCGCCGGCCACGTTCGGCTGCAGACGAAAAGGACTGGAAGCGTAGCGCTACCTCTAATTAGATAAATAGATACGAGTAAAGGTAGGGATGGTGTTTTTACATCATCCCCACTATCCTTTTGGATATAAAGATAGAGGGAAAGGAGAAAAAGGATACGGATACTACTGCCACGGACGACAAAGGGATAACGACGATAGCAGCGTAGTGGATCTAACCAATTATCGGAAAGATAAAAAGGATGATCCACCCCCGGGATGTATAAAATGCGAGTAAAAGCATTCAAAATAATCATGTATTAAAGATTCTTTGTGACAAATTAATACTTTTAGGAGCTAAATCACGCTTAATTCTTTAAGGAAGGGGGTGGGATAAAAGGATATAAAAGTAAATAGAGAGGAGAAAAGGGATGCGGATGCTACTGTCACGGACGATGTAGGGGGAATGACAGTAGCAGCTATGGTAGGCAGCCACCCTTCTACCATTAAGGTAGGGAGGTCCTATCATAATACTAAACCGCGTGCCTTATTAATATTTTCTATTAGACGTGAAAAGGTTTTCCCTATTCATAATTTATTTGATTTGCGTTGGTATAATCAGTGACGATCATTAGTCAAGGGCGTGCACGCCATTTTGAAAACACCTTGACGAAATACCACGAAAACTCTATTATCATATATTTAATTTTCGGCATAAAAAGAAATGATTTATGACCCAATTCACTAGTTGATAACATCTATAGAAGTGAATAAAATGGATGTTGAAAGAAAATTGATTGCAAAACTCAGTCTAAATTTATTTATACAAATTGGTTATTTATATATAAATCTATTTATGTTAGTGTCTTTTAAACCGACTTAAAAAAAGGTAGGTTCTCTATTCGACTGTATTGTTGTTTTTTTTTTTATAAAAAAGGGGCAAAGCAGCAGGCGGCATAAGTGACTACCGACGCCCATGAACAACTGCAACACCAGAGGGTTCGCAGATTCATTACGGTCTTTGAGAAATGAGTATGCTCTTTTCTTGAAGGTCCCTAAGTCGTACTGAAGCATTTCTTTATGTATGTTATGCGATTTCGCGGTCAAGTAACAACCGATTTTAAAGATTTTTTTTTTATTAGAACATACTTCACGGGTGGTCTTGTCTAAATTTTAACGAAATCGTTCAAGTGGTTTATGAGATATTAACAGAACTAAAAAATGACCGATTTTAACACATCTGTAGGTGCTCACTAAATCGTGTGAAAGTACCAATTTAATTTTTTAAGTTTTAGTTTTCTTTTTTATTTAAAAATAATTTATTTTGATTTTTTTCTCTAATTTTACTTGCGGATTCATGCAAAGTAATTTAGTTTTACCTTATGAGGTATCGAAGCGTACATTACCGCTACGTTATTGCCTTTCAGCGGTCTATGTTCAATTTTGCCTGTCACAAAGCAATACCGAACTTGTTAAATGTGTATGAACATTTTCAACCTTACTATTTCAATTGCTAGAATTGAAATACTAAGGTCAACAGTTAAATAAAGCATTGATCCTTGCAGGATGGTCGTTTTTTATATAACAAGGGGATAAAGAGCGGCTTACCTTTTTCACAGATGCCTTTTTTATGTTACAGGGGGCAAACGAGCAGGCGGTTCATCAAAGTGACTACCGACGCCCATGGGCACCTTAAATTCTTTCCTTCCTAAGGAAAGTTTATTTTATTAAAATAACATTTCAATTTGATTAATCACTTAATTAATTATTATTAAAATACATAATTTATTATTACATTCGTGTCTTTATCGAATTGAAGGCGAAATAAGTCGTAAATGACAAAATATTTTTTGCTATTTCCCATAAATTTACTTTTTGAGTTAGGTCAGTTTATAATTAAGCGTGTAATTTAGTTAAATTTTTATGAATAAAATAAATTGTTAACAATTATTCTATAAATACTCTTCTTAGTGTAATATTGTTTCTGGGATGAATATTAAACTTAGATATAATATTTGATATCGCTCGAAGGCTCAGATTTCTAACATCCTTGCAAGAACTAAGTTACTTCCTAAGGATCTAGTTGACCTTAATATACTTTGATCATATTTAGTGTAGTATAAACTTAGTTAGGTTATTGCAGAAATGGCTGCCCCAAAGACGAACCCGGATTTTGTATAAGGGACTAAAAGCTGTGCTAAAGATTACGTTAAGTGATGAGCACTTATTGACCAATCAATACTTTTTACGCAATAAAACTACTTACGCCATTATGTTCTTTTTTTAATAACTTAATGCATTTAATTAAAGCGAAATTATAAGATAATAAAAGGAAATTATACTAGTAAATCTTATTGTCTTCTCTCAGCCCCATTGTACGATAATTATTATAAATTTGTTCGTGTATTTGTAATCGTATAACTAATCGAGGTAAAAACAGCACGAGCAAGTTTTTAGGGTTCCGTACCCAAAAGGAAAAAAAGGAACTCTTATAGGACTATAAGAGTTCCTTTTTTTTTGAAGATTCCGTTGTCCGTCTGTCTGTCTGTGGAGACGCAGGAAGGCGTAAAGCTTTTAAGTTGAAATTAATAGAGAATTTGCGGTTCCTTGAAGCAACTCTTTAAGTGTATACAATCAAAAGATGTGGCTGTTTATGTTACATTTAGTCTGCTTATGTTTTTATATTTTTAAGTAAAAAACCTTTTTAAAAAACTTTTATTCTAATTTATCCAATATGTAAGTGTAAACAAAAAGTACTCGTCAAAACGAATCAAATGAGCCCAAACTCAATGCGGTTATATCGTTTTATAAAGGAATTTCTATCGCCACTTTCTAGCTCCATCATCATATCAGTTCCATGTCATCATAATATTGCATTGTCATCCGATATACATGTGTGTACAAAATTTCAGCTCAATCGGTTATAGATATCTGCTTCAAAATTGAGTTGAAAGATTCCACCTGAACTAACTTACGTTGCAAGTTAATTCTTCTTCTTCCTAGCGTTATCCCGGTTTAGTAGTACCAGCGTCCGCTTACATTGCATAGGATTTGGCTATGGCGCGAGTTAAGATGACCAATTGCAATCTGACGTCATCCTCGGAATCCTCATGATCCCTGCAACCTCACGATTAATGTCACTAAGTTATGCGAATATCTAGCAGATAATTAATCATAAAGCTACGCAATGTATACTGTCTCCATAGATTATACACGTATGAGTCTCCTCCACGGAAATTGTCAAACTCGAAATGCGAATTAAGCCGGCGCCCCACTATTACTTCATTTAAATGAACACTTATTTATCATTGTGTAGCCAGGGACTTTGTGTTGCTATGTAAAATTTTGTAAAAATATTTGCAAAAAGCTAGCGCTTGTATTGTATTCGAACACTTGTTTGATCATTAAGTCTAGCCAGGGTTATAATTTATAAAAACAACTACAAAGTGCACACCAAAGCGTTTAAAGTGAACAAAGTAAAAGTAATGTTTGCATAGTAATAATAATATTTGCTACACTTCTAAAAATTTAGTCGCTTTATTAAGAATGGAAGCATGAAAAAAAAAGTGAAATAGTTTACAGAAAAGCCGTTCATCTAGCTTTCTGAAAGACATTCAATTATTATTTAACACTGGTTTATATTTGATATCCGACCTCCTCTGTGTTTCGGAAGACACGTAAAACAGTGGAACCTGATTAATGTCCCTGATTGACATTAATCGTGAACGTGAATCGTAAACGTCATCCTTGGAACGCCGACGATTTATGCCACAATAATCGTGGGATCGTCAGTCGATATCGGTCATCTTAAATCGCCCCACAGCCAAATACTCTGCAATATAAGCAAACCCTTAAACGAGATCGGGATAACGCTAGGAAGAAGGTAGAGAATTTTTAACTACTTAATGACTTAATTAATACCAAAAAATAAATTAATTGTCTAAAAAATAATAATTTTCTATGTTTAAAAACTGAAACAATGTACTTTTATTTTTAGAGAAATAAAATAAACGTAAACTAGTAATGTGGTATAGATATTTGCAATGCAATATACACGATCGCTATTTTATGTATCACTTGATACATGTCGAGTGTTTTCTTCGTTACTGCTTTTAAAAAAATACAGAGTAACATTATATATTTAAATAATTGTTTCTCGCGACTTCATCCGTGTAAAATTGCGAGAGAGTGTATATGTATTTACAAAGAGTTCGTCGTAAACCTATTTTGAATGACATCTGATCGAATTTCTCGATCGGTTGTGCTCTGAATATTGCAACGCAGTGCACGTTGTCAACACTGCAATAAAACAACTACGAATAATAATAATTTTATTATAAAAGTATTAAGCTTGGGAAGCAACAGCGTAGGTACTGAAATAAGTCGCACTTAAGCTATTAATTGCAGATAAGTAGACTATAATCTGGAATGGTTTCTAATAATGAGATGCCAATGTAAATTTGGGAACAATAAATATCTAACGAGCTTAAGGCAAAGTCTTGCCATGCTTATATCTCAAAATAGTTTATTTGCAATTTCAGTGCGGCGACAATAAAGCAAAATTAATGGTGCAACTTTCAAAGGATTTATCCTCTTTTTCAAGAACGGAACTTAAAATGCTTATTCTAAACCTTTATTAAAGATATTAGTACAACAATATACGTCTGGCAGGTGCGTTGTAATGGCTGTCGCTGCCAGGATAGGCTGTTTATGTCCGCGTGCTTCCTTACCTCGTCAAACCTTTGTCTGGCTGCCGCAGCCAGGCTGTCATGTGCGCCGTTGGCCTAATAATATCAAATTTTGCGCTCTATATGTTGTACATTAAACGTTTATAAATATTTAACCACTTATATTCTTCTTTAACGTCCTTCCTCAATAGGTCTTTTTGTTTTTGTTATTCTTCCTTCTCTCGCAGCAATCGCTTAATAAGAACGTCCTTAGAACATTGCGTTTTCGAATCGTAATTTTCTTGAATGACAATTCGATTTACTTACTTGGTATGTGCCAAGTCCTCACTCCTTATATGTTAGTGCATGATACAGTAAGTACGATTATAATAGGATGGGGCTCTAAGCCTGTCGTCTTTGAAATTATCCTACCCTAGACTTCGTTATAGTTCGCTTTATAATTTAACATTTAAAATGTAAATAAACGTCTTTTTTTTAAGTATAACAAGAGGAAAGTTTCTCCGTACATTGTAATTTGCATATATATGCTTTATACTAATATATAACTCCGAAGAGTTTGCTTGTTTGTTTATTTACTTTGACGCGCTAATCTCAGGAACTACTGGACCGATTTGAAAAATTATTTCAGTGTTAGATAGCCCATTTATTGAAGATGGCTATAGGCTATATAGAAAATATTCACCTAATTTTATGCGGACGAAGTCACGGATAATAACTAGTTAAAACTAAAACAAGTAATACTCAAAGTAACGAGAGGAGGTCGTGGCCTAATCAGTGGTCGGCGTTTGAGTCGATCACTAGGTTAAGTTGCTCTTGCTGCGACCGGGTTATAGATGGGTGGGTGCTCCTGAGAATTTGAGGATGGGCTATAGGGTTCTGGAATTGAAAAACATGGTGACGCTGTTCTACTCTTGTTCTCGGTCTGTCTGTCATTTGTCGGGTCGGCTGTAGTATCTTCGGTTAACCCGGAGGGAGCCCGCCTGCTCAACTCCTCTCCGCTGACGGTTCGCATGCTGTAGCACCCAGCGTCAGCTCCAAGTGCGCCCCGGCGATCACCCCCGGGAAGCGGCCCTATACGTTTCTTCATAGATCTCGTCTCCATCTTAAAGGGGTTACCATTGCCGCGTTAACCGTGCTTGTAATTTCTCATCACAGGTCCGTCCCCTACGTGAATCTGATGCTCGATTCGGACGTGCGGTTGGATTTTAGGGTTGATCTTAGGCTTGAGTAGTGAGCTAACCTTACTAAGCCTATGGGCGCCGCCGTTGGTATGCCAGATACTCTTCCGCCGCCGCCCTAAGTCGACATCCTACCCTGATGTCGCCTGTTATCTCGTAGAAACCAATGGCAAGTTATTAAGGTTTAAAAAAAAACGATGAAGCGTTTCTAGAAGTGGTAGTTATGTAGGTAGTGGCCGCGCGCTTGGTTTGTCTCGTCGTGGGAGTCACTACCGTGATCCCTTATATTTCATAGCTTGTAACACGAATTTCTGTATTAATATGTGAAGCAAAATTTGGCACAATTATATGGTTTATATAGAGGAGGAAGCGCGAATGCTATTTATTTTTATAAAAATGCATTATTAGTTTATTAAGTTATTAAAAATGAACCACCCGCACACCAATGCCAAACGATTTACGCACACATGTATACATTGTATTATAGGAGTATATAAAAGCGTAGTCATGCCACGACAAACTAACAATGTATTTTGTTAATTATGACATTTAGCAGAGTTAAATTAGCAAATATTGTTGTACTAAGAATAAACATTTTGTTATAAGCATATAGTGCGCAATTCTAAAGATTATTTTAATAATATTTAAATTTAAAGGGCCGATCTTATGTGAGAAAGAGGTAGTACCCGGACGTGCCTGCCCAATTCGGCTGCAGACCAAAAGGACTGCAAGCGTGGCGCTACCTCTAAATATATGTACATACTAGCTTTAGCTTCCATCAGTGTAATCACCATTTTGGCCTTATTAATAATTGACTATGTATACTTTGTCATGAATATGTATAAACACTGTAGGATCAAAGGAACTGGAAGCGTATTGCTGCCTCTAATTAATACCTCATCATCTTTGAAAATTCCTTCCTATAGGATGGAATTTATATGTGAGTAGCCGTGTGAAGAAAATATACTATTCTTAAAAATTTCCTTGCTTTCCATGCTTGGAAAAACACGTCTTTAGCAATTATATCATTACTCAGCTTTTAATATCAGTCATTTATGTCCGCTGATAGACGTAACTGACTGTAAGGATTGGCAAGTAACGTTACATCAGAATAAATGAGAAAAATAGATTCTTCTATATAAGCGTTTATATTTAGCGTGATAATAATTATCTAGTCTATAGCCTTCCTCGATAAATAGGCTATCCAACAGTGAAAGAAATTTCAAATCGGACAAGTAATTCCTAAGATTAGCACTTTCAAGCAAATAAACAAACTTTTCAGCATTACTAGCTGTGCCCGCGACTTCATCCGCGTAAAATTAGGTAAAATTCAATGTTAGCGTGATAATATCTAGTCTATAGCCTTCCTCGATAAATAGGCGTTCTGAGACTGAAAGAATTTTTAAAATCTGACCAGTAGTTCCTGAGATTAGCGCGTCAAAGCAAATAAACTCTTCAGCTTTATATATTAGTATATGTAGATTATAGACACAATTTTTTCCTAAATATAGAAAAAACGGTGTTAACAGTCATCAGTGGTTTTCTACGTTTCCAGTATCCAAAAATGTTCATATAGAGTATATAACGCAGCTATGTACCAGTGAAAGTTCCGTTGAAATCAGCCTAGCCGTTTTGAAGATTACCCGAAACAGACAGACAGACATACAAACAGACAGTCATCCATAAAAAAAGTTTTTTATATCCTAGCTTTCGTATAAGTTAGTCATACGCAATTATTATTTTTTATATTACAAGGGGTAAACGAGCACGCGGTTCATCACTTCCCCTCCCCCCATGGACATCTGCACCACCAGAAAGCTCGCAGATGCGTTGCCGGCCTTGAAAGAGGGGTTTAAGCCCGCCGGGAACTTTCACAAACCGAACGAAATACGATAACAATATCACCACTTAACGTGACAACTTACGTACCCCTGGATATGAACAAATTTGTAAGTAATAATTTCCAAGTTACGAAAAGATTTTATTTTTATTTATAAATTTCTAAACTGATGTCCATCGCCTTTTAACCCGAGCAAAATCGGAACAGATCAGTAGTCAAGACACGCTGTCATCAACTTTACTACAACCTCAATGCTACCACCTGTTCGAAACAGACTAAAAATAGTTGAGAAACAGGATGTACCCAAATCAGGCTGAAGGTCTAAATCGTTTCGTACATATGTAAATAATATAGGTATGCTGTTGAATTATTGCCGTTTTTTTTTTTTAAATAAATAAAAACCAGTTTTTACAGATACACGTCAAAGTCATAATTCAGGTCGTATGCATTTTAATCTTTTGCGAAATTTTATGTTAAAGAAGCAACAGTGCCCATCGATCAGAATCGAGTTACACAATCGAGTTGCGTTTTTTTGCGGATTGCAAAACTATTGGCAATACGCAATCCGTCGATAACTCATCTGTAATTGGTATCCCGCTCCTCTGTGATTCCTCTTAGTTTTTTTAGAGAAAACTTCTTTAGGCACTTTGGGCATTTTTTGAGATGGGAAAGAACCATCGAATAATTACGATATTTTAAAATATGCCACGGTGAAGATTTACATGCTAAAATCATTTGTAAATAATATATTTTTAAAGTGAATGAACGAAATGCAATAATTCTATTATATATTAAGTGTAACTGTATTCTTAAGTAAGTGACTTCAAAAAGTGACTATCTTTTTCTTCTAACTACGCAGTAATGTTATCTTTAATCACTACATAATCGATCATACAGAAAGCCTTTTTTGCTTAGGACCAAAACAGTGCTGTAATACACTGCTTTGGGTCTAACGCTGTGAACTACAATTTTATGAAACGTATGCATTGGATGAAAAAATACTGGCTGAAAATAAAAATCTACCGAATAAATTATAAAAAAAAAACATAAAGTGCGCATTCTATACCATTGTAAAACTTTGAGACTACATATTTAGCAAGAAATGTTTAAAAAATGGAAATAGACAGTGATGTAGTTGAAAGTAAAGTAGATTCCGCATCTTTCTTTATCATTTAGTTGGTATTCGCTCGGGCACCAACACAACGCTCGTGCACTAATGACCCATTTTGCGGTCGGTGCAATAATCTACTATAAACCTAAACCTATATATATATATGTAATGAAACTAGTGGTAATAGTAAAATTATTATTTCGTAGATTCACTTTAAAGTTTACGCAATAAACAGGATAGCCTTGAATAGTGTACAATCTTGTTTTTAAATCCGCTATATTTTAATAAAAAATAATCATTTATGTTTACTAAACTGATTGAAACTTCATAATACTTTAAAAAGTACACAAAAAAGCATTCATGAACATTAAATATCTTTAATAATCTATAAAAAAAATTATAGAAGACTGTCCAGTGTTCATAGAATCACTAACAAACAGCAACTCAACTACGTGACCACGGTTTTTCAGTTGTCCTTGGGCGTCGGTAGTCATTTAAGTGAACCGCCTGCTCATATATACCCCTTGTTTTTATATTTAAAAATAATGATGGATGAATTAACTTTCTAAAAGGCCGGTAACGTATCTGCGGCGTCGATAACGGCCTACTAGTTTGCCCTTGTTATAAAAATGCATGCGTTGTCCTGCCCGAAGGTTGGATTCTTTACTATTTACTACATTCTATTATCCTATAATATTATTTATTATACCCATTCCCTTTCCCGGTCCCGTTCCCTTTCCCGTTCCCGGTCCCGGTCCCTTTCCCGTTCCCGTTCACGGTCCCGCTCACATTTCTTTTCCGTTCCCGTTCCGTATATGAGTATAGATAAATAACCTAGATACCGACTGCAGCATCATCTCACCCAAACGCATACAAAAAAATCATTCAAATCGGTCCAGCCTTTTAGCCGAAGTTCATTCACACGTACAGTAGAATTACACATGTAATGATATAAAACAAACGTTCGTCGGTCTCGCTAAAACTCAAGAACGGCTAAACCTTTTAAATTCTATTTTTTTATTCCTCTTATTTCTGGGAAGGTTTAGAAGAAAAGAAGGACAGGAAAAGTCAAAATTAGTCAGATTATTTCAAAATACTAAAAAATTGCTCCCTACTTCAGAATACTTCAAATTGATGACATTCGTACTAGACCCTTTGACCGACATGCCAAATATATATATTTTTTAATATACGGCCAGTATCACATTTTAAGGATAAGACATAAAGGAGATTAGTTAATCGGCTAAAAGCAAAGAAGCCAAAATTCGGGATATTACAACGTCTACCGGGTAACATGTTTAACATGAGTTTTTTTCGGTCCCTCCTTGCTTCATTTCATCAGTATTAAAAAAAAATCAGTATTTATATTGTTGAGGTCACACGATCGTAAATCTCATGATTTCGCCAGACTGTCTGACACTACTGAGCATTATATTCACATAACAGGCGCGCCAATTAATTTTATCGGACGAAAAACAAAAAAAAAACGAAACCATTGCACATGTTATTCATTGGTCACGAAACATAGTTCCTTTACTACTTTTGTGTGTGCTGTTGTAATATAACGCAACTATAGCAGACCTGAAATTTGTACGCATATTGACCCTATGTGATCCTTTAAAATGACAACAGTCGCAGAAATTCTATCCGTAATGGAAAGTATGAAATTTCTTAGATTTATTTATAGCTAGAAGAATAGATGCCTTGTATATAAATAACTAGCTGAACCCGCGACTTCGTCCGCGTAAAATTAGATAAAAAAAATAGATTCAATTTTAGCTTGATGGTATAGACTATAGTCTTCCTCAATAAATGGGCTATCTAACACTGAAAGAATTTTGAAATCGGACCAGTACTTCCTGAGATTGGCTTGTTAAAAAAAACAAACAAACTCTTTATATCTAATAAATAAAATTCTTGTGTCACGGGGTGCGTTGCCAAACTCCTCCGAAACGGCTCTACCGATTTTCATGAAATTTTGCGTGCATATTGGCTAGGGTTGAGAATCATTATTTAATATTTTCGTCTAACATAGATGGCGCTGTACTGAATTGCATCGCGAGAACGATACGTCTGTTTAGATACTATAACATCCATTTGTATTTATTCATCTTCCGTGCAGATGTCTATAGGCAATTTTTGATATAGGTATACTATTACTCTATGGTATTAGTAAACCTAATTATACGAATAAAGGAATTAAGTAATTTTTATATTACTGAATGTTAAAAAATCATTATTAGGCTACCGAGTGTACAACTATCTTTCAACCCTACGGACTTCTGCAGCTAAATAAAGCTTATATCTTAAGAAACGATAATAAATCAAAGCTGTTAGGATTTATAACTGATAAATATGAAATATTTGACTTGAATTATCATTTATTATAGTAGATCCTAAAATATAGCATTGGTTTTGTACATAATCAAAGAGGTTAAATAAATTATTCCACAATTCTACAAAATCTATTCCCTATAAAATCAACCAAACATTCTATTTTTTGTTCTCTATGGTTGTATTCATGTATTTCATATTGCAAGTTTTCTTTAATGTATGTGTTGTGTTATATCAACTTTGGAGTATTCATAAGGAATGATTAATTAAGTGCAAGATATTTGTAAAATTAAAATCGTCTTAGTTACATAATTAGACACACAATCGAAGAAAGAGTAACCGAAATTCATCTTGTTTAAAAACACCAAAATACTCATATTAGCGTCTTTCGAATCAGTGGTAGCTTTTAAAATATTTGACGATTCAAAAGGGCTTGTAAAAGTCTACTTAAATAAAATATCATTTAAATTTAGCCGTTATTAAAAAAAAGTTGCATAATGCTTTGTTACCAGCGGCGGTAATTTAATTTACTCACATTTCACACTCTTAGGCTTTTCCTGAACAGTTGGTTGTTTAGATGTCGAGCTCATACACCCATCTTCTTCCATTTGCTGACAATCGTGCTTGATCTGTTGCAAATTCCTTCGCATTTATTAACACTGACTTCACCGCTACATGATCTTACCAAGCCACCCATATCATCATACTCCTCTGTAACAAAAAGTCATAAAACCGTCACATATTTCGTTTTAAAAAGGTATTCAAAGTAAATGTATTATTTGTAACCATCACGGCTTTAGAATTTAAAACCTAAACCTATATTTGCAATCTTAAGAAATACCATCTTCTGAATCTAGCTCAACTATCAGGATTTTATAAGTAACTAAATATATTAAAATGTTTGAATAAAATCTAGTGCCTTTATAGCGCTCTATAATATAAGCTAAAGGTATAAATTTTCTAAAAACATCTTTTTTCATACACTGCGATTTCCACCTCCTTTATATTACCTTTTGTAACATGTATGTCAGTTGGAATTGTTTCACAGTTTTCATCAAAATAACATTTGATTGTCACGACTAGTATTAATTCTAGAAAACACAATGTTTTTAATTTGAAATATTTAATTTGGTATCGTTGATTGATTTTGGAATTGCTTTTCGCTTGCAATTATATTTTCTTATTTATTCCACTCACACTCTTTGTTCTTTGTTTAATTTTTTAAAATATAACAAAAGATTATTTACAAAAAAAATAATAGGAATCTATACTAATATATAAAGCTGAAGATTTTGATACTTTGTTTTTTGCTTGAACGCGATGATCTTAGGAGCTACTGGTCCTATTCCAAAAATTATTACAGTGTCAGATAGCCCATTTATAGAGGAAAGCCTTAGACTATATATACACAGCTAGTACTTTATATGGTATAGGCAGTTTCACGCGACTTTGTCCGCGTTAAATTGCGAGATTCCTTAGAATTCCTTAATGTGGCCGTTACGAAAAATCCTTTCTTAGCGGATGTTCACTAATGTAAATCACCTTCTTGACACATTTCATCTTTGTACGTCCCGCTGTTTTCAAGGTGACACGAATTTTGATATAATTTTCAGTTGTTCGTTAGTAAATTACTAAGTTCGTTTTATATAGAATATTTAATATCATGTTCAGATGATTTGCCTCTCTATGAACTGTTTTAAAGTATCTAAAATTCCAATGAACCTCTTAAAATACCTGCATTTTCGAGACTGATTAGAGCAGTTTTCTAAAGGCTTCTGAAGTCGCCATAATTATAAAGTAGTACCTACCAATTTTCAATGCAAAATAAAAAAACAACACATTTTATCGGGAAGTAAATTAATTTCCTGAATATGGTTACTATTTTTTGCTATTTGTAAAACAATAATTTAAAAACTTTCTCCAAATAAATAAATATATACAGGACTACATGACACACGGACGTTTGTTTCTAAGGTAGACAATTTAATGCCTGTGTTATAGGTAACAAACGCCTATTATACACAATTTTTTTAATTTTTGATGTTGAAATTGCTTTAATTTTCTGGCAATCGGTCATCTTAACTCGCCCCACAGCCAAATCCTCTGCAATCTAAGCGGACCCTGGTACTTAACTGGGATAGCGCTATGATGAAGAAGAAGAATGTAAAGGTAATATTGTAGATTTATTTTCAGTCATTTTATTTTATTAAACGGAAGGCTTGCGAAATATTTTTTCTTTTATTTGCATTACATATAATGTTTTAGGGAAAACTTAATGTTATTACTGTAACGTAAAACACTATAAGTCCCATCTAAAAGCTAGCTCTACATGTATAAAGTTCTTAGTCTAGAAAAATACTATAATATATATAAATAATTTTCCTAAATATATATTTAGGAAAAATTTAAAATACAAAATTTGAAAAAAAAAATAAAACGGCCAAAAGCGTGTCAAGACACGCTTATATAGAAGGGTTCCGTATCTGATACGCTATAAACGTATTTGTTGAATAACTTCAAAAGTTGTTGTCCAATTTCGTTCAAAAATTTAGGGTTAAAAAATAAAAAAACAAGGTTGAGGGTCGAAGATCTACGCAGATACCTTTTCAGTCCGATTTTTAGTACTATTGTAATTTATACCTTACATTTTATCACTTACCTAAACTTGGTAATTTATACCGATTTTATTCCTTACCTATACTTGGTAATTTTTGCCGATTTTATTACTTACCTAAACTTGGTAATTTATACCGATTTTATTGCTTACCTAAACTTGGTAATTTATATTGATTTTATTCCTTACCTAAACTTGGTAATTTATACCGATTTTATTACTTACCTAAACTTGGTAATTTATACCGATTTTATTACTTACCTAAACTTGGTATTTTATACCGATTTTGTTACTTAACTGAACTTGGTAATTTATACCGATTTTGTTACTTACCTAAACTTGGTAATTTATACCGATTTTATTACTTACCTAAACTTGGTAATTTATACCGATTTTATTACTTACTGTATTGATTCTTGACGGCCGCCTGTGTTTATATAAACGCCGTAATAAGGTGGCGCAATTCGTTTTATATTCTCATAAAAAGCAAAATGAAAATACTGCCTTTCCCCTTAATATAATGGCTTGATTAAAAACTGACCGATTATGTTTTAAGTCTAAAGGGAGTTATTGATACTAGCAGCTTCGTTTCAACGTTCTCTAACTGCCAATCTAAGAATCATTTCGATATCTCCATCCCACACTGCGATATAGTTATTTCAGTATTTTTAACTAAAATAAAATTTTAGTTAAAAAGACAAAGAAATAATAAAATATTATTAAAATAACATTTTAATATAATTAATCACTTAATTCACTATTATTAAAATACATAATTCGAAAATACATAAACGCCGTCTTTATCGAATTATAAGCGGATAAAACTTTTTTTGCGATTTCCCAAAAATCAGGTTTTTTGAGTTAGGTCAGTTTATAAGAGTACCAAGAAATATTAATGACTTTTTCTAATTTAATAATAACAATGCATTCCCTCAATGGCCTTATACCAAAAAGATTCGAACAACATCCATAAAAGCTTGATTATGCGATTTACTGTATTTAGACCATTTTTATAAAAGCCAATAATAATTGAGAAGGCACGAATAGTGAAGAATTTCCTCACTTTGGCAAGAACCCTTCTGAAAATTTTGCCTCGTTAGATTTGTTGGCATACTGTTTTGCCATATATTTTTAAGTGATTTTTTTTTTTCAAATAAAAACTAAAACTTGCAAAATATCAAAGTTATTACTAAATAGACAAGCATCTCTTATTAATGTTTAATTTAGTATATGTTAAGCAAAAAAGCGAGAATGCATATAGAACACGGTCTGCCATTTGGCTTAAAAGCGTATAAGGCTAAATGGATCGTTCATCGTTCCACTTTATTTATAAGTATTTTCCAAGCCGATACCACCTTTTACAGATGCAAGTGAAAACAGACACATCTGAACCGCGTGAGAACGCCTGTAGCACTGCCATGCGTGGAGGCAACTCATTGGCCTCCGAAAATCTTCGTTGGAAGTTGGAATTATTCCACTTCAACATATAAGCTGAGAGGTTTCGAACCGTTTTAGAGCATATCACTGTAAGCAATTTTATATCTTATAAGGTTTAGTCTACTATTCGTAATTGTATATGTTTACAGCGTTATGTGTGCCTCAAATAAAAGTTTTCTTTCTTTCTTTAAAAGGGATAGCGAAGAGAGACCTGGACCATGGCTTCGGCAGAATATTAGGGACTTGCCACATGTTTACCAAAATAAAAGTAGACTGAGAGAACTCAGGGACAATCTTCCTAGCATCATCCCTATCTATTGGCCAGGGCCCTCTTAGAGTGCAGAGGATGTGGCTGTGGGGCGAGTTAAGGTGACCGATTGCCGTCATCCTCAGAACCCTCACGATTTTTACAACCCCACGACTAATATTGTAGTGTATACATGGAAGAGGGTAGTTGTTCATAAGACTATAAATACAGAGACAATCGGTTATGCGGGGCAGTTCTGTTACGACCGTTGGCTGGGTAACAACTATCAAAGTACATTGTGATCAGTGTGATTACGACGCGTGCATACATCAATTTGGTGAGTTATAATTACAGTAAATATTTAATAATATTTACGTAGTACCAGGGGATACTACAAATATCACTCAGTCACTCAGTAAAGACTCGCAAATGCGTTGCTGACCTTTTTAAAATTCAAAGTAAACTTTCATTCTCATCTACCGGAATGAATTGGGTTATTTTTGTGTGTATAGATCGTGCAGTGGTGCAATTCGGTAAAGGTGTAATTAGGTTCGGTTCTCGGCTCCATATGGCCAGTTCGTGTTACGATAACTGCTTCCTAGCACGAAATGTCCGCATTTGCTCTTATGTGCTATATGAATTATTTGATTCAGACGAATCAAATAATTCATATAGTTTTTCATTCGTTTTCGTTACTTACAATTTCTGTAAGAGATTATTTTATTTCGTCACCTATATTACCTGGCGAAACAGAACTGAACTAAAGTTAAAATCTAATTAAGTTTGTGGAAAGGCACACCAAGTTTGGAAACTATTGGGATAAAAGGTGGGAGTGTAGGTCGATATGCTCAACTGCCGGAAAGGGAGATCTTCAGTCCAATCTAGTTGGAATTGCCCGGGGCGGGCGCACCTCACCGACAGTTATTCGCCGGGAGGTCTATATATAGTGATCGTACGTAGAAATTTCGCTAGCGTGATTTAGATACTGTATGGTACGCGATAGTGTTTGTATCGAGTCTGTCGACCAGTCCCTACAGTGCCATCTAGTTTGCTTTGGTGTAACCTTCCACACGACATAATCGGCACTCGTCAGGTAGTGACGGCTACAGGTATACAGTGTCCGAGTGAATTCATTACAGATTTTTTTTTAGTTTAGTATGAATATTGATTGAAGGTATTTTATCAAACTCTAACTTTGCTATGAATGTCAAGTTATAAAACTTTGTTATTACATTGTTTTTTTTTTTTATTAACTAATATTATTTTCCAAATAGATAGGCAATTAAAAAGAAAAAGAAAGTTACAATCACATTTTCCCAAGATATATTTCGCAAATCCACCCATAATCAAGTTTTTAGAGTTTACAATTATTTCTAGTAAGCAATACGTTAACATTAAGTAATAATTTAACCTTATCTCTACTAATATATAAAGCTGAAGAGTTTATTGGTTGGCTTGAACGCGCTAATATCTGGAACTACGGGTCCGATTCAAAAAATTCTTTCAGTGTTAGATAGCCTATTTATCAAGGAAGGCTATATGGTTACGCTATATTGAGTTATATAGCATTACGCTAAGATTTAATCTACTTCTTTATGTACGGTATATTCGCGGGCAAACCTAGAGTCCTATATATACCGTTACAATGTTGTCCTACTTTTATTCTTATTTTAATTCAACGTCTGATTTTAAGAGTGCGTCTTTAATTTTACAAAGAAAACATCGCATCCCCCTTCTTCCATTTAACATAAAAATAACAATGAACCCAGCAGTATTTGTTCAGGACAGAGCAAATATTTTTCCAGAGTGGTGTATTTAACCGCGTGAATAACGTGAAACATCACCGATTATGTTCGCAGATATACGCGGCCGGGTTATTTACTGCGCAGATAGCGCCCGCCATGATTTAAGGAGCACAGATAATGTTAGCGATTTTTAGCGGTAAATAACCTGCTAACAATTTTGTATTTTGATATGTTGTCAACGAAAGCCATACCATATTGTAAAGAACATCAAACGTTGGCCAAACAAACGATTTATGCGTAATATATTATGTTAGCAATTTTTAGTCGCAAATAGCTTGTTAACAATTTGATGTAATATCATCGAAAACATCACTGATTATGTTTGCAGATATACGCCGCCGGATTATTTACTTCACGGATATCACCCGCCATAAGTTATGGAGGAATATTAACAATTTGGTATTTAGATATATTGTCATCTTAATTCGAAAGCGATAAGGTTTAAAAGGCAGTGCCTAATCGAATTATTTAAGGAGCACCGATAATGTTAGCAATTTTTGGCGGTAAATAAGTTTGCTAAAAACTTTGTAGTTCAATACGTCAAACATATGATCGCCATAACCAAGTTGATTGATCTAAGAAAGACAGAAAGTGTTAATAATTTTAGCTGTAAATAACTCTAAAGAAATAGCAAACTATAGCTCGGATCTTTACCCCGCTGCGCTAACTTAGGTTCCTGATTCTAGACCAATGATTACTTGTATCTCTGCCCCAATGACGAAAGTTCCTGACTCTAGAATAATATTGCTTGAATCTTTACCCCGCTGACAAAGGCTCCTGAATCTAGAACAATGATTCTTAGATCTTTAGGCCTCTGATGAAGGTTCCTAAGTCTAGAACAATTATTACTTGGCTTTTTACACCGCTGACGAAGGTCTCTGGCTCTAGAACAATGATCGCTTCGATTTTTGCCCCGGCCACTAAAGTCCCTGACTCTAAAACAATGACTATTTTGTCACTTATATTTAATAAAATGGCCAAGAGCGTGTCAACACACCCTCATATAGAAGGGTTCCGTATCGGATACGCTATGAACCTATCTAGTAAATAGCTTTAAAAGTTGTTGTCCGCTTTTGTTCAAAATAATTTTCCTAATGAGTTTTTAGCATGTTCTATCAACATGGAAAATTTCAAGTCTGTACGTCTAATATTTTGGAAATGCTTAGGGGGGCCACCTTACGGGCAGACAGACGGACGGACGGACAGAGATATAAGGCTCCCCTGTAGTAACTACGGAATCCTAAAAAGGCGCATAATGGGGACTATAAATGAAGTGTAATGAGATAATCAAACGGTATTTTCCCTATGAAAAATGAATACGATCTTGAAATTTGCTGACGAGAGGCAGTTACTTTTTTCAGGGAGATGGCGGGATAATGCGGAGGCGTTCTGTTTTCATTTGTAACCGGGCTTTAATGGAACTTTTTTCATAGCCCTTCACTTTTTCACTGTCAGTTTTTATTCCGGCCCTATTTTAATTCTCTTTTCTGCTACCTAATGAATAAATATTTTAAATGACAACGTCCCACGAGGGGTATTTGTGCATTACTGGTTCCATGAGTTTGTATGCAATTTAGGAATTTTAATTTCACGTCTAAGTGAGTAAAATAAAACGTTAAAATTGACTGTTGTTAGTGACAAAGACGCAAAACTCTTTGCTGTTCTTTTGGCTGATATTCCTTACGATATGCTTGATAAGTCATTTTTACTTTAAATTTTTAGGGACATGGGACACGGTAATGGGGGGTTGGGTATCACCATAGTGTAACATTGTGTGACAATGGGCAATGAGGGGGGGTCAAAAACTTAGGGACGTCACATGTCAAAATTAAGAATATTAAAAAATAAAAAAAACAAAATCGTAACTGCTGTTGTCTTTTTATTATTTATAATACACGACTTAAAAGAACAAATTCCAACAAGAGGGAGTTACAAAAACGTGACAACCTGTGACAAGGATGGGGTAAGGAGAAGTCAAATAATCGTAAAATTCGTGTGACACAATATATGGATGCCCCCTAAAATATAACTACAAAAAAAATCAATAGAATAAAAATGTTTATAATTTTTTTTTAACCTTATTTAAAATTTTGATATATGCTAAAAGAATATCTAAGAAGTTACGCACCAATTGCATCAGGAATAACCCTTTCAGGATATAAGTCAGTCAAAAATAAAGAGTTTACAAGAGTAGATTTGCCGGTAATAAATTAAGAAAATTACGCGGAAAATTTTAAACTTTAAATATACTTAACCACCATTCTAAATTATTTTAAATTTAACCTTTGCGCTTTTGACAATTTAAACTTTTTTAGTGTAACCTTATAGCGTTTGCGATAACTTGGACAGCCTTTAAAAGCAGATGCTTCGGTCGAAGTTATATAGGTAAGAATGAGTTTTAAAACGGAACGGAAATGGGAATACTATTACAATATAATAAAATGAAGTTATTTATGTAGGTATATAATAACCTCAACATTCGGGCAGAACACAATCTGCCGGGTCTGCTAGTAAATAATAATAGTCGGTATAATTTTTATATATTTCAAAAGGAAGATTGACGAAAGTATCCATGATTCAATCAAATTAATTTTTAACTCGTATCGTAACGCGACGTTTTACTGAATTTTATCGGTTTGATGCATACAGACTCTTTGAATGGTTCAAAACAATTTTATTATTTAATACCAATTAACTCCTTTATTCATCGACGAAGGTCGTCTCAAATATTATGACTAAAATTAGTTAAATCAATATTATTCCTTTATATGTATTTGATAGTTTTATACATAGTAGAGGAGGTCGAAGTTTAATTAGTGGCTGGCATTTGAGGCAATTGCTAGGTTAAACAATTTTAACCGCGGTCAGGTGATTGATAAGTAAACCATTCTAATGCTGGAGCCAGGCATAGCTTCATTTGAATGATCATGAAGTGTGATCGGGGATTTTGTGCAGCTTCACAAACTTTTGTAGTACTTTGTAGACTTGAAGGACAAAAATGTGCAAACACTTTGAGCTAAGTCTGGCTCCTGTATTACGCTGGTTTTTTAAATATCGAACTTCATTTGTGCTTCGGAAGGCACGTGTAGGCAGTAATTCCCGATTAATGTCACACAGTGATATTAGTCGTGAGAATGTGGTCGTTCCGGGGATGACGTGTTCACCCACTAGCATCTTCAAACTATTAGACGTAAAGACTTGAAATTTTCCACGTTGATAGAATATGCTAAAAACTCATTAGGGAAATTATTTTGAACGAAATCGGACAGCAACTTTTGAAGTTATTAACAAATACGTGTATAGAGTACCAGATAAGGAAGCCTTCTATATAAGCGTGTCTTGACACGCTCTTGGCCATTTTTATTGAAGCATGTCAACATTTCAAGTTCAAGCAAGCAAGAAAAGGTTGATGATTATTTTCTATGAAAAATTATGATTTTCTATGAAAAGATGTGAAAGGCTAGGTTCTTCTGTACCTCATGAATTCAGTTTGTCATGGGTAGTGGCTGCCAGAGGGCTTGGAAGAACATTCTCGATAGTTTTACTTACTTTATGTTCAAAACCGAACTTCAAGTAAAACACTAATGCTACCGTTTTACACAACTTAGTTGCTAAATATTGCTAGTACGAATGATATTGAAAGACTTAAGTGTTTTTAGATGAATATTTATACAAAATTATATCGCCGCTTATCGAAATACAGCCACAAATCTTTAGATTTGCGTACCATCTGCTTATTTAAAGCTATGCATAATTGTTTTATTCTAAATAGGACATCTGACATTTAACACTTTAAATGTCATAAGTATAAAAATACATTGCTACTTTGTCATGGTATCCTGTAATTAAATGTATACGTGTGCGTGTTAATCGTTTGTTACTGGTGTGCGTGAAGTTTTATTTTAATAATTTAATGTATTTATAACGCATGTTTTATAAAAATAAAGCATTAGCACACCATCGTCTATATAAACTATACTTGTGCCTAAATTTCGTACTCCTCCGTTCGCGCAATTTTCATAAAATGGTACCAAAAGTTTTTGCTTCACTAATTAATATATATAACGAAATTAAATGTTATTCAGTACTAAGATACTATTACTATACTCCATCTGCCAAGCGTCGCTTCACCCCCTTCTGTGAGCTGATAGGGTTGTGCCTCGTATCGATAACAAATCAATTGTCTTCTTACTTCATCTAAGTAAAATAAAAAAAAAGTTATATTCCTAAATGTTTTCTTAAGAAATACTTGAGATGAATTTTCTTAGTAAGTATTAAATCCTCTTTAACGCAATGTAGGAATCCATGGTGAATCCTTCTTTCTACGAGACCATGGCTTCTAAACACTGTAAATGGGATTAGTTGTTTTTTCATTTCATGTTATCCATGTAGCAGAAGCAGAAGCTTAACCAACAATGTTTTATTAACATTAATAAGAAAAATTTAAATTCTACAACTCACACAATTTAATTTCATTATTATGTAAGAATTACAGTGAAAGTAGCTTTGGTAATAAAATGTTATTCATAAACTGCATATTTTAACACGTTTTTACGAAATTTATCACAATTGATAAATGCGACGCATGCATGGTATCATAATTCTCATAAACAATAGTTATAGTGGGATTAAAAAATGACATAAATAGCCCTTTGTGCGACGTTATCTTCGAAAAACATTTCACCAAAATTTGCTTTTTGAAATGTTCTCAGCTATCCTGTTTAAGCTGCATTAAGAAAAAGATAAGCCAGAGATAATTCTTTGATATTTATTTTATATTTTTTCCTTTTATTTTTTTTTTAACAAATAAAACAGTATTCGATCATTATGTCACTTATTATCTATACTAATATATAAAGCTGAAGAGTTCGTTTGTTTACTTGAACACGCTAATCTCAGGTACTACAGGTGCGATTGGAAAAATCTTTCAGTGTTAGCCTATTTATAGAGAGAGAGTTGTACAGCTAATTTTACGCGAACGAAGCCGCGGGTAACAACTAGTTAGTCATATACTAGTTTGTTGCCTGCCTTTGAAGTAATTTCTCTTGTATTTAAAGTGCTTGTCTTGGTCCCACCAACGAAATCATGTTAAGACTATAATGCGTGTCTCATTGTTCGCCGATTTCTTGCATTTGCGCCCTAGATCAGGCAACACTCGAAGCTTATATAAGGCCTAATTTTTTTGTTTTCCCAAACAATTTTTTTTTCTGAAGCTTGTGGTAAGGATGGACAGGACTATAGTCCAAAGAAGTCGGAATTTTCAATTCAAATTATTTATTTGCAAAAAACATGACAACGTACAAACGCTTGCTTGCTTAGTCATCATTGCGACATGCAAATATATATCTTATATAAAAGTTCAAACATAATTCATTTAAGTATAGTTGTAATATGGTACTAAGTATTTATTTTATGTTTTTGGAATTTTTAATTTTTTAAATTTCTTAAGTCAATGTATATTTAAGTGCTACGGTGGTCTTCAACTTTATAGAAACATGCAATAATTGTAAGCCAGGTTTTATGTTTTAGTTTAAATGTGTCAATACTTAGTTGTTCCGTAATAAAAACAAATCGATGTTATGAATACTAATATCTTTATTATTTATATAAATATTTTTATGTAGAATTTTTCGGCCATTTAGAGAACAGTTCGAATTCAATCTTAATATAACTATGTTCACAGATTGTTTATTTATGTCCTAGAGGTCTACGTCTATACGTCTATATGATTTCCATTTTATAGCAATACTAGTAATATACTAAACGTAACGTATTTTTTTTTTGATACATGGAGCATTTTCAGATGACACTATGATCGTAGTCATAATCGGGTATACTGTTCGCTCTATGCTCTATGTCATATTTTTAACAACCCTTATCACTTAGAGATTTAAAAAAATAATTATATAATAATAGTAGACCGACTAATTATGCAGAACAATTTTTCATAAACATCGGTCCAAGCCGTTTTGGGGCAGTCTGGCAACAAACACTGCGACACGAGAACTTTATATATTCGATATAGACATTAAGTTGTCTACCTTAGGAACAGACGTCCGTGTGTCATATAGTCCTATATATTTATTATTATTATTTATTATTAAGTCATAATGGCTGACATAGAAACCTAAAATACTATAAATGTATATATGTATAGATTATATTTTTATTTTCCTTGACAACGGCTGGACTAATGTAAGAAATATTTTGTGACGGACACTCTATTTATCTCTAGTTAAATTTAAACGACATGTTAAAAACATATTGAAGATAAAACTGCTTGGAGTTGAGTTGCTCCAGCTTTGAACTTGATAGTGAACATGCAAAAATGTGAAAAACTTGTTATTGTAAAAACTATTTTTAAAAGAGTGGCTAACGAGTTTCTTGCTGATTCTTCTCGTGGATCGACTCTTCTGAATCAGTGGTAGCTTTTAAAATATTTGAAGATTCAAAAGAGCTTGTAAAAGTCTACTTGAATAAAATATCATTTGAATTTGAATTTGAGATTAGGGCACCGCACAAAAGAATACTCCCAAAATTTAACAAAATTGTTAAATTATATAATTTAAGCTAGTCGTGACCCCCGGAGCGGAAGCCAGGGTCACTGCCCACTGCTTAATCCCATAAATGATATCTCATCTTCTTACATGGTTTTCTAAATGTAGTAAAGTCAGACAAAGTCCATCCATCCAGTATTTTTAATTAAAAGAACAGTCGAGAACTAAGAACCAATTTTACCGTAGCTATTACATATTTGAACTTCGTCCGAAATCCGTCTTATAGATCCAGAAAGAATGCTTGACTTTAGAGAAGTTAATCTGACACAGAGCATTTACAGAAGTTCCCACAGGATACAGGGAACACGTAAATACCTGTAACTGCGGGATGTCCGCCAGCAGCGCATTAGGTACCTCATTGACAACGGGAACAACAGATTAGATAAGAGTCCGACTAAAAATAGAAACTATGATTCCATTTTTCTTCCCATCTTTAAGATTTACTGGGTCTTCCCTTTTCCATATAGAGAAAAACTCTCGATAAGCAATAAGGGAAAGAGGAGGGCACTAGCTTATACCGCCGCCGGATGATAGATGGGTAACCAATACTAACACTGGTTTTCAAATATCTGGCTTCCTCCATGTTTCGAAAGGCACATTAAACAGTGGTACCGGCTTAATGACATTGAGTAATATTAATGGTGAGATCGTAGAGATTGTGAGGATTCATTATCATTCTACTCTCCCTTGGATAACCAAGTGCTCAAAGGGAAAGTCACAACTCAGCTGTAGACAGCCCCATTAAAAGTAAGTTTTCTACTCTCCCTTGGATAACCAAGCGCTCAATGGAAAGGTTTGTGACTTTTCCATCATTCCATCTCAGTTGTAGACAATCCTATTTAAAATAAGTCTTTACACTCTCCTGGATAACAAAACGCTTAGTGGAAAAGTCACATCTAAGCTGTAGGCAACCCATTTAAAGCCAGTCTTAGAAGACAACTTGGTTTGTGAGCGCTTAGTTATTCAAGGGAAATTAGAATTTCTCTTGGATAACCAAGCGTTCAATGGAAAAGTCACAACTCGGCTGCAGGCAACCCTTTTTAAGCAAGTCTTCTATTCTCCCTTGGATAACCATGCGCTCAATGGAAAAGCCAAAACTCAGCTGTAGGTAACCCTATTAAAAGTAATAATTTTGTGTGTACTACATTTTTATTCATATTTCTGAATTTATTGCAAGATTTTAATAAATCGTGTTTTTAAAGGCCGATTAATGTGATATTTATAGCTTGTTCAAATTTATAGTATAGCCTTCATTTGCATTGGAGATAGGACCTAATTACACGCGGATAAAAAATTCAAATGAATCTAATGTATGAGGTGATTTCTATGCCAATGCGTGAGACAGTAACTTCTGTTTGATTTCCATGTCTGATTTAGGTAGCAGATTAAGTATGTATAGGTATTAAATTTGAATTTGAAATCATTCGGAATGAAAAGAACCAAATTTTCAAATTCCTTATTCATTCTGCAGTATAATTTATATTTTTTGACGTGATGATTTTTAATAAATCGATGAACACCGGCTGCATGCACGAAAAAGCATAGCTCATTGTCACGTTCCGTTTGAGCCGAGCGTGCAAATGACAGCGCGGAACAAGCGATAGAGAAGCATGTAGCAGAAATGTGTGTGATGTAGCAGAAAGTAGCAGCACAGCTTTTGGTGTGACTTTCGTAACGCACTCTGAGTAAGCTATGACCTCATGTACCCGTCATATATATAAAAAAAATATATTTTCTATGTAGCAGAGAGCACCAGTAGCACAGCTTTTGGTGTGACTTTCACAACGCACACAAGCACACAAAAACGTGTGTACACATGTCGTTACCTCACATTAC